>PVJS01017024.1:0-36714 GCA_004027185.1 Glis glis | reverse complement strand
CTTTTTTTTTTTTTTTTTGCGGTACCAGGGATTGAACGCAGGGGTGTTCTACCTCTGCGCTACGCCCCCGGCCCTATTTTTTATACTTTATTTTTGAAACCGGGTCTCACAAAGTTGCGGACGGCCTCACTAAGGAGAGAGAGAGAGAGAGAAACAGAGAGACAGAGAGACAGGGAGAGAGAGCGCTGAGGCTGGCCGCGAACCCGGATCCCCCGGATCCTCCGGTCTCCGCCTCCCAAAGTACTGGGATTACAAGCGTGCGCCACCACGCCCGGCACCCCCTATTTTTTATTCTTTATTTTGAAACAGGTTCTCACTGAGTTGCGGAGGCCTCACTAAGTAGCTGAGGCTGGCGTGAACCTGGATCCTCCGGTCTCAGCCTCCCAAGTACTGGGATTACAAGCGTGCGCCACCATGCCCGGCTTTCAAACTAAAAATAATAAAATTGAGCTGGTGGTGTAGCTCAGAGGTAGAATGCCCCTAGGTTCAATCTCCAGTACAAAAAAAGAAAAATAATCCAGAGGTGCTCTAATGCTGAGCTGCACCCCCAGCCCTTTTTAGTTTTTGAGACTGGGTCTTGCTGAGTTGCCCAAGCTGGCCTCCAACTTGAGATCCTCCTACCTCAGCCTCCGGAGCAACTGGAACTTTAGACATGCACCACTGTGCCAGGCTTCTATTTTCTTTTAATCAAGTTATGTCTGGAAATTCACTTTTGCATTCTTATTCTTAAACCTCTGAAGAGCTTGTTTATAGTTCAGGATCCTGGGCCCCACCTCAGACCTACTTAATTAGCATCTCGAAGAGAGAGGATGTCTAGATTGTAAACAAAGAGTCCCAGCGGTTCTGAGGCACACCAGCAGTCCAGTCCACGGTTCCCCTGAGTGTTAGCACTGGTCACCACGGACTCATGAGATGGCTGTTTTTTTTATGTTCTTCTCTTTATATTTTGTACAATTAGCATGCTTATAATTACAAGAGATAGAGATATATATCTGTCTGACCTTCATTTCAAACAGCCTATATAACCACAGCCCATATGTGCAGAGTTCCACACTTAAGTGGAAAGAGGGGATGAAGGAATAAGCCGAAAGGCTCCTAGAAGAGCCTAAAAGTAGCTGAGGTCAACCTCCCAATGCCAGTGCCAAGGAGCAGAGACCTCCGACAAAAAGCTGGGCTGGGGCTGGGGCTCAGTAGCAGAGCGCATGCTCAGCGTGCACGAAGCCCCGGGGGCAATCTCCAGCACCCAAAACACTTGGCTGAGTTCAGAGGTATTAAGTTGACCGGGTCAAGCCACCTTCCCACCCTGCACTGGGCTCCCCAACAGTCCTCAGAGCTGATTAAGGGGTCCAGCATGGCGAGGAACATACAGGATGCTTATGACTGTGAGAATGAACAATAACGTAAATGTCCAACAGGTGAGTGATGGTACGTCCACACAGCGGAGCCCTAGGCAGCCAAGGAAAGTGTGGGGAGAAGCACGTGAGGCTGGCTTCGAAACTGTAATTCTTCTGTCTCAGCCTCCCAAGTACTGGGATTACAGGTGTGAGCCACCACGCATGCCTGTAATAGAATTTTCTATTTCTGAGCCAAGCGTGGTGGCGCACGCTTGTAAAAGCAAGGAATGGAGAAACAAAATTCAGAATAGAGATTGGGTGGAAAAGAATAAGAAAACACACAGGTAGACAGAAGTATTGAAATCTCTGTCTTGGATTACGTGATGAGTTCACAGATTTGTTATTATTAATAATTATATTATTTATAACTAATTATAAATCATATTTGCAGAGGACCATGCAGGGAACCCAGCAAACCTGGACTGTAAGGCCTGTGCTATGGCTCCCTATGTGAGCCTGGCGCTCAGCCTCTCTGGCTCAATCTCCTTATCTGTAAATGTGAGGATTTAAAATATGGGGCAAGCCGGGCGTGGCGGCGCACGCTTATAATCCCAGTACTTGGGAGGCTGAGACAGGAGGATCCGGGTTCTCGGCCAGCCTCAGCTACTTAGTGAGGTCCTCCACAACTTAGTGAGAACCTGTTTCAAAATAAAGAATAAAAATCGGGCTGTGGTTGGAGCTCGGAGGTAGAATGCCCCTGGGTTCAATCCCCAGTATCACACACACACACACACACACACACACACACACACACACACAAAATATATATATATATATATGGGGCAGACGGAATTACCTAAGGCTGACCCTGGCCGACTTCATGTGCTCAGTAAGAGTTAGTGTGCTCTCCATTTCTCATCCATCACACAAACAACCTTATGTAGTTTTTATTTTATTTATTTATTTATTTTTTTTTTTGCAGTACCGGGGATTGAACCCAGAGGCGTTCTACCTCCGCACTACGCCCCCGGCCCTATTTTTTATACTTTATTTTGAAACCGGGTCTCACGAAGTTGCGGAGGGCCTCACTAGGTAGAGAGAGACAGAGAGACAGAGAGACAGGGAGAGAGACAGCGAGAGAGAGCTGAGGCTGGTCGCAAACCCGGATCCTCCAGCTGAGGCTGGTCGCAAACCTGGATCCTCCAGTCTCCGCCTCCCAAAGTACTGGGATTACAAGCCTGCGCCACCACGCCCGGCCTTGTAGTTTTTAAAAGAAGGAAGCTAACCAGGCATGGTGGCACACGCCTGTAATCCCAGTACTTGGGAGGCTGAGACAGGGGGATCCCAGGTTCGCGGCCAGCCTCAGCAACCTCGCAAGGCCCTCCGCAACTTAGTGAGGCCCTGTTTCAAAATTTAAAAAATAAAATAAAATAGGGCTGGGAGTGTAGCTCAGAGGGAGAATGCCTCTGGGTTCAAGCCCCAGTGCGAGAGAAAGAGAGAGAGAGACAGACAGACAGACAGACAGACACAGAAAGAAAGAATCCTAGCCGGGTGTGGTGGCGCATGCTTGTAATCCCAGTACTTGGGAGGCTGAGACAGGAGGATCCGGGTTCGCGGCCAGCCTCAGCTACTTAGTGAGGCCCTCCGCAACTTCTTGAGACCCTGTTTCAAAATAAAGAACAAAAAATAGGGCTCGGGGATGTAGCTCAGAGGTAGAATGCCCCTGGGTTCAATCCCTAGTTCCGCAAAAAAAAAAAAAAAGAAAGAATCCTTGCAAAAGCCCATCCCCTAACTCACTGGCACCACCTTCTGATTGACCTTCCAGTCTGGTACATATGCACCATCATTGCTTGTTTATAGAATTGTGTATCCTGCTATTCTCCAAAGGCAAACGAGTATTAATTACAACATTTGGGCCCCCTACTCTTGCCCAGGCTGGCTGTAACCCCTCGGCTGCAAGTGCCAGATAAGGACAGGAAGTTCCAGTAGGAGGGTCTTGGAGAGTGCAGCCAGGAGGCGGTGGCCACAGCCTCAGAGCCAGCTCTTGGTGCTCTGTGCCTGGGCATGCCTGCGAGTGGAGGAAGCTCAGCTCTGTCACCTCAGTCCTAAGAAAGGGATCTGTAGGCTATGTTTTTAAAAATAATGAAAGAGCCGGGCATGGTGGCGCATGCCTGTAATCCCAGTACTTGGGAGGCTGAGACAGGAGAATTGCAGGTTAGAAATCTGCCTGGGCAACTTAGTGAGACCCTATCTCATAAAATGAAAAATAAAAAGGGCTGAGGATTTCGCTCAGTGGTAGAGCACCCCTGGGTTCAATCCCCTGTAATACACACACACACGCACACACACACACACACACACACACGCACGCACGCAGGCACACAAGAGCTGCTGGCCCTGCCAGGGAGGCTCTGATTGGCTCTGTGGAGTCTCCCACTGCAGGCTTGGACCAGTTACAGGATGGTATTAGGAGCAGGAGGGAGGGGTTGCTGGGATCTAGTGACTAGAAGGAAGCAAGATGGCAGCTACCTCTCCATGATCTAAAAAACAGACATGTTTGGCTAGTGTTGCTAGGGTCAGTGGCACACACCTGTAATCCCAGCTCCTGGGGAGGCTGAGGCAGGAAGATCACAAGTTTGAGGCCAACCTGTGTAATTTAGCTAGACCCATGTCTCAAAGGGGGGGGCAGGTGGGCGTGACAGCAAATGCCTATAATTCCAGTACTTGGGAGGCTGAGACAGGAGGATCACAGATTCAAAGCCAGCCTCAGCAATTTAACTTAGAATTTCTTAATTATGAATGTTATGTTGAAGCTAGGCACTGGCTGGGGCACACTTCTGCAATCCTAGTACTTGGGAGGCTGAGACAAGAGGATCACAGGTTCACTGCCAGCTTCCACAATTTAGCAAGGCCCTCAGGAACTTAGTGAGACGCTGTTTCAAAATAAAAAATAAAATAGGGCTGGGAGTATAGCTCAGAGGTAGAAGGCCCCTGGGTTCAATCTCCAGTACCACATACAAATAAATAAATAGAGCCAGGCGTGGTGGCACATGCTTGTAATCCCAGTACTTGGGAGGCTGAGACAGGTGGACCACAGGTTCGAAGCCAGCCTCGGCAACTTAGTGAAGCTCTCAGCAACCTACTGAGACTGTTTCCAAACAAGAAATAAAATTGGGCTGGGGGTGTAGCTTGGAGATAGAATGCCTCTGGGTTCAATCTCCAGTACCAAAGTAGATAGATAGATAGATAGATAGATAGATAGATAGATGATGGATGAATGGATGGATGGATGGATGTTATGCTGAGCTTACAGACAGTTCCCAGCTTACAATTTTCAACTTCACAATGGTGCAAAAGTAGCACACATTCAATAGAAAACGTACTTGGGATTTTGATCTTTCCTGGGCTGTCAGAATGTGGTATGACGTCTCCCTCCCTCTCTTGCTGGGCAGCAGTAGAGAACCACAGCTCCCCATCAGTCAACCACGAGGGGCCACAACCCGTACTCTTTGTGTGCACTGTGATGTTATGATGTTTCATAGGTCAGGTATATTAAATGCATTTCCAATTTATGACATTTTCTTTTTTTTTTTGTGGTACTGGGGATTGAACCCAGGAGCATTCTACCTCCGAGCTACACCCCTAGCCCTATTTTTTATTCTTTATTTTGAAAAAGGGTCTCACTAAGTTGCGGAGGGCCTCACAAAGTAGCTGAGGCTGGCCATGAACCTGGGATCCTCCTGTCTCAGCCTCCCAAGTACAGGGATTACAAGCGTGCGCCACCATGCCCGGCTTGCTTTTGTTTTTGACTGCTAGTGATTTTAAACATTTTCCATAGGATTATATTGGACACCACATTTTGTGTGTGTGTGTGTTACTGGAGATTGAAACCCTGGGCATTCTACCTCTGAGCTACTCCCCAGCCTTTTTTTTTTTTTTTTTTTGGAAACAGGGTCTTGCTAAATTGCTAAGAGTCTCACTACATTCCCAAGGCTGTCCTCCAACCTGGGATCCTCCTATCTAAGCCTCCCAAGTACCGGGATTACAGGCATGCGCCACCATGCATGGCTAGGCATCACATTTATTCTTTGGGACTCTGTGTCCTTTACCATCTTATCTATTTTGATCTCAGGTGCCTAAAAGCTGATGGAGGTTGCTCATCAGTTTAGATGAGTTAGTTGCCATGTACATTATAAATATCTCTTCCCTGTTGGACTTTTTAAATTTTATTTAAGCCAGGCGTGGTGGCGCACGCTTGTAATCCCAGTACTTTGGGAGGCGGAGACCGGAGGATCCGGGTTCGCGGCCAGCCTCAGCTCTCTCTCTCTCTCTCTCTCTCCCTGTCTCTCTCTCTGTCTCTACTTAGTGAGGCCCTCTACAACTTTGTGAGACATGGTTTCAAAATGAAGTATAAAAAATAGGGCCAGGGGTGTAGTTCGGAGGTAGAACCCCTCTGGGTTCAATCCCCGGTACCACAAAAAAAAAAAAACCTATAAATTTTATTTAAGCCCGGCGTAGTGGCGCACGCTTGTAATCCCAGTACTTGGGAGGCAGAGACAGGAGGATTGCAGGTTCGCAGTCAGCCTCAGCTACTTAGTGAGGCCCTCTGAAACTTTGTGAAACCCTGTTTCAAAATAAAGAATAAAAAACAGGTCTGGGGGTGTAGCTCAGAGGTAGAATGCCCCTGGGTTCAATCCCCAGTACCACAAAAAACCCAAAAATTTTATTTAGACCTCTCTGGTCACTAAAGGTACCCTTCTCCACTAACAGTAACTCCTATCCTGACTGCAAACAGCACGAGTTAGCCTGGCTGAGGTTTTGGCATTTTGTACAAATGGGGTCGCATGAGATGAACTGGCTCCTGGCTCAGTATATATACTTATTCAAGAGCTTTGTCCACACTGTTGCAGGTGGTTGTGGATTATTCGTTCTCTTTGCTCTACGGTGCGATGTTCAAATGTGTGACTCTCCCACAATCCATCCCTTCTATTGCTGATGGTCACTTGGATAGTTTTCAGTTTTTGATTAATTTTTAGGTACTGTTTTTGGTACTGGGTATTGAACTCAGGGGTGTTCTACTTCCAAGCTATACCCACAGCCCTATTTTATTTTTTATTTGGAAACAAGGTCTCACTAGGTTGCTGAGGCTGGCCTCGAACCTGCAATCCTATCTCAGCCTTCCAAGCACTGGGATTACAGGCATGTGCCACCATGCCTGGCACTTTGGGTTATTATTATGAATTGTGCTGCTGTGAACATTTTTGCCTTTTCAAGAATAGAGTTTGAGTAGCACGTGGTGGCACATGCCTGCAATCCCAGTGCTTGGAAGGCTAAGACATGAGGATCACAGGTTCAAGACCAGACTCAGCAACTTAGTGACACACTCCGTAACCTAATGAGACCCTGATTCCTGGTTCAAAAACACAAAAAATACAAAGGTCTGGGGTAGCTCAGAGGTAGAATGCCCCCCTAAATTCAATCCCCAATACCACCAAAAAAAAAAAAGAGAGAGAGAGAGAGAAGAAGAGAGTTTAAATTCCTTACTTGTCTACTAAATACAAAGGAGAAGGTATCTTGTTAATGGAGAGATCTGGTAGACGCAAGCTCAACCACGTGATCACAGGCAGTGTCACAGATAAGTGAACAAACCTACATCAATGTGACCCAAAGAGAAGGACACACGTCACCCTTATATCTTTCTTTCCAAAAATGTTTGGGAAGAACATTTTTCTTCTTTTTTTTTAAATTTTTTGCGGTACTGGGAATTGAACCCAGGGACATTCTACCTCCAAGCTATACTCCCAGCCCTATTTTTTTATTCTTTATTTTGAAACAGGCGCTCGCTAAATTGCAGAGGGATCCTCCGGTCTCAGCCTCCCAAGTACTGGGATTACAAGCATGCGCCACCACGCCCGGCTCATTTTTGTTCTTTCATAGGAATTCCAGTAATGAGGAAACAACTAGACAGATTCAGTTTGTGAGACATCTTACAAAACAACTGGCCTGAAATCTTCAAAAATACAATGCCACAGCCGGGCGTGTTGGCACACGCCTGTAATCCTAGTGCTTGGGAAGCTGAGACAGGAGGATCGTAGGTTTACAGCCAGTACCAGCAACTTAGCAAGACCCTGCTTCAAAATAAAAAGAAATAAAATAGGACTGGGTATGTAGCTCAGAGGTAGAATGCCCCTGGGTTCAATCCCCCCCCCATATATATAGTACCCATCATATTACTTGGGTGTGATATGGTTATATAGGAAAATGTCTTTGTTTTTAACTGATGCATAGTTAAGTAGTTAGGTGTGAAATTTCATGTCTACAACTAACTTCGTGTGTGTGGGGGGGTATTGGGTATTGAACCCAGGGTTTTGCCTCTGAACTGCACCCCCAACCCTGTTTTATTTTCAAACAGGGTCTCATTAAGTTGCAGAGGACCTCACCAAGTTGCTGAGGCTGGCTGCGAACCTGCAATCCTCCTGTCTCAGCCTCCCAAAATCTGGGATTACAAGTATGTGGCACCAAGCCTGGATACGGCTAACTTTTAAAGCTTTATCAGACTCAGACACACACGAGTGTGATAAAAGCAAACGTGGCAAAATGTTCACAGTTGTGCTTCTGGCTGAAGAAATATAGGTGCTCGCTGTATTTTTTGTGTGTGTGTGTGTGGTACTGGGGATTGAACCCAGGGGCATTTTATCTCCGGGCTACACCCCCAGCCCTATTTTTTTATTTTTTAATTTTTTTTGTGGTACCGGGGATTGAACCAAGGGGCATTCTACCTCTGAGCTACACCCCCAGACCTATTTTTTATTCTTTTTTTTTTTGCCTTTCTGCTATTTTTATTCTTGTATATGACCAAACATTCATATTTCTCCATTATTAATGTATACTTTTCATAGAATAAAATTTACCCATTTTTAAATTTATAGCTCACCGCATTTTTTTTAACATGCTTTTATTGGTGCATTGGAGTTTTTTTATTCTTTATTTTGAAACTGGGTCTTGCTAAATTGCAGAGGCCTCACTATGTAGCTGAGGCTGGCCACAAACCCGGATCCTCCGGTCTTAGCCTCCCAAGTACTGGGATTACAAGCGCCACCACGCCCGGCTCCAACTCAACATTCTAAGATTCCCCCACGTTGCTGCACGTGGCTGGGGCTGGCTCATTCAGCACTGCACTGCATTTCATTGTGTGTCTATCATAATATATTTATCCATATTTCTTTCAATGTGCATTTTTTGTTTTGGTTTTGTTTTTCCTATCATAAACAGTGCTTCCAAGCTCTTTCCAAACCACCAATGTGCCTCGGGTCCTTTGGAAATGAGGCTCAGCATCTCTGGGGTGATAGGAAAGCACCCTACTTGGGACCCAGACTGACTGCAAAGCTGCTTCCGGGGGAGGCCATCCTGCTCAGCCAGGCGGGCTCACCGGCCTTGTTCTCTTTGCTGGCAGACAGGTTCCTGTTCCTAGCTCTAAGACTTCAGAGCAGAGAGTGGTCTAGTGTTTCTTCTTTTCTTTTTTCTTTTTTTTTTTTTCGGTACCAGGGATTGAACCCAGGGGCATTCTACCTCCGAGCTACACCCCAGCCCTATTTTTTATTCTTTATTTTGAAACAGGGTCTCACTAAGTTGGGAGGGCCTCACTAAATAGCTGAGGCTGGCCGCAAACCTGGATCTTCCGGTCTCAGCCTCCCAAGAACTGGGATCACAAGTGTGCGCTACCATGCCTGGCTAGTGCTTCTTCTTTTCTTTTCTTTTTTTCTTGTGGTACTGGAGATTGAACCCAAGGGTATTTCTACCTGCAAGCTACACCCCAGTCCTATTTTATTTTTTATTTTGAAACAGGGTCTCACTAAGTTCCTCCTCAGAGCATTGCTAATTTTCTAAGGCTGGTCTCAAACCTGTGATCCTCCTGTCTCAGCCTCCCAACTACTGGGATTATAGACATGCACCACTGCACCCAGCTCTATTGCTTCTTCTGTTGAGGGAACTTAAAAATCACACCTAAAAATGAAGTTGGCGAAATTTGACTCTTTAGATTGTTCTACATTTTGGAGGGACTGCTCTTGGAATACGAGCTCCCGGAAGGTGGGAACCACACCCAGCTTGTCTACCGTGGCAGCCTCGGCATGGAACACTGTGCCTGGCCCATTGCTAGTGCCCAGGAAAGAAAGCAAAACCAAAGAAAATAGGACTGACTGAATGAATCAATGTCTGTCAGAGATGAGGCGGGCCTCTTCACGTACGTGCGGCCAGTGCGTACACTTGATTTTGTAAGGCCGTGCGTAGGGGACATGAGACTTTTCTTAGACTTATTTGCATGCACTGACATTAGCCACGGACTTGTCACTTAGAGCTGTCACTTAAACTGAGCATCATTTAGTTTCCAATTTGTTTTGCTGCTATGGAGAGCAGCTCTATGAACATTTTTTCTCCTTGGGATTAATGCCTTATAAATTGCCAAAAGTAGAATTATCAACTCAAAAGATATGGAGTCTTATGTCTCTAGTTTGTTACATATTATCCAAGAGACTGAATCTTGAAAAACTGAAGTAATTTACGGTGCCCGATCATATCTATTGGTTTCCTAAAAGCTCAGATAAGATTGGGTTTTCTGTTGCTACTAATTTTTTTTGTGTGTGTGGTACTGGGGATTGAACCCAGGGGCACTGTACCTCTGAGCTACACCCCCAGCCCTATTTTTTATTTTTTATTTTAAAACAGGGTCTCACTAAGTTGTGGAGAGCCTCACTAAGTAGCTGAGGCTGGCCGCGAACCTGCAATCCTCCTGTCTCAGTCTCCCAAATACTGGGATTACAAACATGAGCCACCACACCCGGCTCTTTTGTTTTGGGGGGGGGGTTCTGGGGTTGAATCCAGGGCCTCACACATACCAAGCTTGTGCCCCACCCCAATACTGAACCACACCCCCCCCCCAGTTTTCTAATTGCAATACACTTGTCTTGATAACATTTAAAAGTAAAGATTTCTGCTGGATGTGGTGGCAGATGTCTGTAATCTCAGTACTTGGGAGGCTGAGACAGGAGGATCACAGGTTTGAGGACAGCCTCAGCAACATAATGAGACTCTCTCAGCAACTTAGCAAGACTCTGTATCAAAATAAAAAGCTGAGTGTGGTGGCACAGGCCTGTAATCCCAGTACTTGGGAGACTGAGACAAGAGGATTGCAGGCTCAAGGCCAGCCTTAGCTACTTAGTGAGACTGTGTTTCAAAATAAAAAATGAAATAGGGCTAGGGGTGTAGCTCGGAAGTAGAATGCCTCTGGGTTCAACTTCCAGCACCAAACTCCCCAAAAAAACTAGGGCTGGGGGTGTAGCTCAGAGGTAGAATGCCCCTGGGTTCAATTCCCAGTACCACAAATAAATAAACATAAAGATTTCTTTTTCCAGTAGAGTCTTGTTTTAGTATGTCACACACTACATTCTTATAACAGTTTAAGTCTACTTTTGGAATTTATTCTGGCCCACTGGACTTTTTATTGTTTATTTTAATTTAGTGCCATATGTTTTCCATGATTGGGACACCATCAAACTGCAAAGGTCAACTCTCCTCATTGCCTTTCTGGTAAAAAAAAAAAAAAAAAAAAAAAAGCCGGGCATGGTGGCGCACGTTTGTAATCCCAGTATTAGGGAGGCTGCGACAGGAGGATCACAGGTTCAAAACCAGCCTCAGCAACTTAGGGAGGCCCTCCACAACTTAGTGAGACCCTATTTCAAAATAAAAAGGAAATAGAACTGGAGGTGTAGCTCGGAGGTAGAATGCCTCTGGGTTCAATCCCCAGTGCCACAGGAAAAAAAAAAGAAAGAAAAGTTCTTTAGAATATTTTGCTTTCTTTGTTTTTTCATCTTGATAAATTTTTACTAAATGTCATTGTGTCCAAGGTGTTGAACCTGTGCAGGAACTATAGGCCCTGCCCAGTGGCTGGGGATGTAGCTCAGTGGTAGAGCACGCGTACTGGATGCCCTGGGTTTGAGTCCCAGCACCAGAAAGAGAAAAGCCTCTGCCAGGGAGGAAGTGGCCCCACCAGGGGATGGCAGCAACAAAATACAGGAGGAGCTCCAGAGAGAAGCCTCCTTCCAGTTGAGGGCAACTGGACAGCCTCAGGTGTGAGCCAGGTGAGCCCTCAGGTGAGCCAGGCCAGAGGCAGACCTGTGGGAAGCTAGTGCGGCTGGGAGAGAAGCAGAGAGGCTTCCCAGCAGCACACAGCACCTGTGGCTCACTAGCAAGTTCCTCGGTTTGACATGCTGGAAAAAAAAGGCGAAGAACCTGGCCACAGAAGGCCTCTCATTCTAAATTCAGCAAGTTTGCCAGGCTTGGTTACGCATGCTTGTAATTCTAGTACTTGAGAGGCTGAGACAGGAGGATTGCAGGTTGGAGGACAGCCTCGGCAAGTAGTAAGACTCTCATCCACCTAGCGAGACCCTGTTTCAAAATAAAAATAGAATAGGGCTGGGAGTATAACTCAGAGATAGAATGCCCCTGGGTACAATCCCCAGTGCCACACTCACAGACACCAAAATAAATAAATAAATAAATAAATAAATAAATTCAGCAAGTTTACAAGTTATAAAGCTGCCCTGTGAGATCACAGGTCAGGCAGCAGTTGCAGCTCTGGACTGAGGATGGAGGCAGAGGACAGGAAAGTCTTCAAAAAGTGCCGTCAGCCGGGAAAGAAGGTCACAACTGTAATCCTTGTAGCTCAGGAGACTGAGGCAGGAGGATCACAAGATTGAGGCCAGCCTGGGCAGCTTAGGGAGGTACTGTCTCAAAAATAGAAAATGAAAAGGACGGAGGGTGTAGGTCAGTGGTAGAGTGCCCCTGAGTTCAATCCCCAGAACTGCAAAAACAAAAACAAAACAAAACATACAAACAAAAAACAGTAGTAGCCCATGGTGGCACATGCCTGTAATCCCAGAACTTGGGAGGCTGAGACAGGAGGATTGCAGGTTCGAGGACAGCCTCAACAATTTAGCGAGGTCCTCAGTCACTTAGTGGGACTCTGTTTCAAAATAAAAAGAATAAAATAGGGCAGGGGAATAGAATGCCCCTGGGGTTCCATCCCCAGTACCACACACACACTAAAATGAAACCAGCCTCAGCAACTTAGTGAGGCTGTCAGCAACTTAGACTCCTGTTTCAGAAATAAAAAATGAAATAGGGCTGGGGGGTGTAGCTCAGAGGTAGAATGCCCCTGGGCTCAATCCCCAGTACCCCCAAAAAAAATTGGTTAGCTGGGTGTGGTGGTGCACACCTGTAATTCCAGTACTTGGGAGCTGAGACAGGAGGATCACAGATTCAAAGCCAGCCTCAGCAATTTAGCAAGGCCCTGTTTCAAAATAAAAAAGGGCTGGGGGTATAGCTTGGAGGTAGAATACCCCTGGGTTCAATCTCCAGTACCAAAATAATAATAATAATAATAGGTTTAGGACGGCTTCCATTCAAAGAAAAGAAGTTATAGTTAGGAATTTATATATTGAGGACTGCGTTTTGTCATATTTGAGTCCCCCGATATTCATGTTTTCTCTTCTTAATAATAAAAACCGCGATAATTTAATATCATTTGCTAAGAAACTACTTGGTGCCCGGCAGACACGTCTCATTTGTATGTAATTCTCACAATAAGGAGGCATTATTGTTCCCATCTGACAAATGAAGTCAGGGCGCAGGGGCCCGAGGTCGCACCAGGTGAGAGGCTCGAGCATGAGGACCCGGCAGCCGCGCCCGCCCCGCCGCGGCCTGCAGGTGAGAGGGAGGACGGCTTCCAGGCGAGGGGAGGAAGAGCGGCCCGTCCCGTTCTGGATTCACCGCTGTAGGCGATCACTGGGTGCTAGTCCCTCTGCAGTCCGGGGAACCGGCGGCGCCCTGGGTCCTGGATCCTGGAGTCCTGAAGGCAGGGTCGCGGTCGCCGGGGGAGGAGGGCGCGCCGGCAGAGCGCATGCGCGCCGCGAAGGCTGGGGGCGGCGTGGGGCCGCGGCCGAGGAGCACACGGTGGGGGCGGGGTGCCGCTGAGGCCTCAGCCTCCTCCTCCCCCTGCTCCTCCTTTCTTTTTCTTTTTTTTTTTTTTGTGGTACTGGCAACTGAACTCAGAGACATTCTACCTCGGAGCTGCATCCCCGGCCCTATTTTATTTATTTATTTATTTATTGAAACAGGGTTGATGAGAGTCTCACTACTTGTTGTCCCCGAACTTGCGCTCCTCCTGTCTCAGCCTCCCAAGTACTGGGGTTACAGGCGTGCGCCACCATGCCCGGCTGTTAGCAGCCTTCCTCTAGCAACAGCGCGGTGCGAAGGGCAGGATGCACTGAAGTGGGGGAGGGGAGGGGCCGAGGGGGCAGAAAGCTGGGCCCAGCCAAGCAGGTGGGGGGTCTGCATGGCAGGGGTGCAGTGCCAAAGGCCTTGGGGAAGGGGCCAGAGAGGTCCCCAGGAGAAGAGGGGCAAGGGCAGGAAAGGAACCAACCACCAATGTGGGGCCCACACCACCTGTGTCCTCAGGGGCCCGGCCTTCCCCAGCCGCTGTCCCCTGACACAACCCCTCGCTGAGGAGTCGCTAGGATCTGCAGCGCCCAGGGTGTGTTCCAAGAGCTGTGTCACCACTCCAAACACCCACCCCACCCAGATTTATAGGACCCAGTCATGGGAAAGGGGCCCTCCCCATCCCAGGAAAGGCATGGAGACAGGAAGAACAACTTCCGGTCACAATGCAGGGGCCTTCCAAGTCCAGGGACCCCCTCTGGAGCTGCAGGGGGTGATAGGCTCAAAGGAAGAGCAAGCCTTGATCATCTCTGCTCTCACTGAATGAATGAATGAATGCATGCATGCATGAATGAATCTCTGACCTCAGGGAAGCTGGGGTGCCAGGCTGGGGCACCTTTAGCACTCAGCACTTGCTTATTGACTCCCCCTTGGAGGGACACCTCAGAGACCCCGAGGACACTGGGGGGTCCTGGTCCCTGCCTCCTGGGTCCTCTGGGATGTGGGAAAGCCAGGAACCCCGCCTGCTGGGCTGTAACAGGGGGCTGCTCACTCCACACTCCCCCCCCTTCAGTCCAGGGACACAGGCGGACCCATGAGAGGGTGTCCTAGAGGGCCCGCAGCTATGGGGGAATTTCCCAACCTTCCCTAACTGCGCCCCACAGCGCTTGGCTGGAGGAGACGCCTGCCGTCCGGTGCCGAAGGGCTCAGCCTCGGTGCCTCACCTGTGCTCCAGAATCCTTTCCTCACTTTCTAGTGGTGTGGTCTCCAACAAATCACCTAACTGTTCTCCTCTTTGGACTTGCAGGGTGTGTAAAAGGGCAATAAGGCCTCCCAGGGTTGAGATATGAGGAGCCGCCGCCTGTGAAGCAGTTGGCACAGCGCCCAGCACATAAATGATGCCCGCTGCCGTCACTTCATCCCTAAACTCAAGCCTCCCAGGACTTGGGAGGCTGAGACAGGAGGCTCACAGGTTGAAGGCCAGCCTCAGCAACTTAGCGAGGACCTCAGCACCTTAGCAAAGACCCCATTTTCAAAATAAAAAATAAAATAGGGTATTGCTTGGAGGTAGAATGTCCCTGGGTTCAACCCCCAGCACCCCCCCCCAAAATGAATGGTGAATTCACATATAGATTCTCCTGGGAAGCTCATGGCACTTCCATCTCACCTGGCCAAGTCACAGTACCATGTGGGCATCAGATTGCCAGAACTTCTCTGATCTGAGCAGATGGGCACCAAAACCCAGACTCCCTTACCTGAACCCTCACCTTGGCCAGGTGAACCCCCGGAGAGCAGGGATCTAGCACAAGCACCAGATGGCGGGTACCTGGGCTTCGAAGCTGGCTGAGGGCCAGCAGTTAGAGCCAGGAAGACTGAGTTGGGGCAGGAGAAGGAAGAAGGCTCTGAACTCTGACTCCCCGGGAGGCTGGCTGCAGCAGGGAGTTGGTCTGGCTGACTCTGGTGACAGCGGCAAGTACCTGATGTCTCTAGGAAGTCCTTCGTCACTCAAGGATTCCCGAAGGACTCCTCCTTCCACTAAGTATCTTCCTTTCCAACTTGCACCTCATCCCTCTGCTCGGAAACCCCCGGCGCTTCTCCAGGGTTCCCACAGCCAGCCTGCAAGTTGCTTCCCCATTTTGGCCTCCCAGGCACCTAGCCAGTTTCTTCCTTCATTTGACTTTCCCCCTAAGGAGCTCAGCAAGCTTCCACATAATCCCCAGGAGAGCCCAGCCCACTCTCTGGCCTCCCCTCTGCTCCTCTCCCTGCTTAGCAAACCTGGTCCACCCAGCTTCTCTCCAGAAGCCCTCCTCCCTGGGACTGCAGGCAGTCTAGGTCCAGCCTCCAGCTGTTAAGCATCCCCAGCCCCAGCCTTTCATTTACCGGATGTGTGACTCAAGGAAATCACCAGACCCCCCTTAGCCTCCATTACCTCCTCTGCAAAATGGATCCAACAATACCTACTGCCCTGGGTTATTACTAGAATGAAGTGAGCAATTACACACAAAGCGTTGAGCATGGCAGTAGAATCGCCCCTCCCCACCCTGTTAAATGTTTCACCTCTCATTCTCCCACAAGATTTTATTTTTCTTGGGGATGCATCTCACACTCTTCTCTACCTTCCTTCCTCCCCAAGTACTTGGCTCAGTGCTGAGCAAACAGTGACTGCTCCAAAGATGCAGTAATACATCAATTAACTAAAAGCCGCCGCCTTCCAGTGCTGAGCCTCATGGGGCACGCACAGGGCGGAGAGGACTTCGATTCTGCCACTGCCCACAGAGAGGGCCCTGCATTCCTGCCACCCCTTATCCCCAAGGGGCACAGCAGTGCCCAACCTCCAAGCCCATTGGATTCCCTGTTGGTGGCCAGGAAGCTGCCCACACAGCTTTCCCCAGGGTACCATTCACCCCAGCACTGGCCTGCCAAGAAAATCCTACCTTCCTGGGCCTGTGGGCTCCCAGTGTTGGTGAATTCTTCCCAGCGCCCAGCCCACCTAATTCATCCGGGACAAGAGAATTCAGCCTGGAGGCCCTGCACTGGCTTCCCAGAGGAGGGACCAATGGAAGTTGGCAGGGTGAGACAGTCCCCCTCCAGACCTGGGCTTCCTCGGTGGGGGGGGGGGTGCATCCCTGCAATGAATCTCTGAGGCTGTGGGCAATACAGGAGGCCTGCAGGCAAGGGGACACTCCAGGCCTCGGCTTCCTCCCAACTGGGCCCCTCCCCAGGCACCTCCAGCTCCCTCTTATCAAAACCTCCCTGGGCAAAAAGGCCAAGTCAGCACTCTGGCCTCGGCTCCCAGGCCTGGCTTGAAGAGGTGGGCAGGGGCTCCAAGAACGGTCATTCTCCTCTCCTCCCTCTGGCAGCGCGGCAGCCCGGCCGAGTGCAGGCAGGCTGCAGGAAGGCTGCTGCCCGCCGCGGTGGGCAGGGAGCTGCAGCTGCTTTGTTTGTCCAGCCTGCAGTTCCAGGTGGGTCTGGAATGCGAGGGGCTCTTCCTGGTGTGAATGTGGGTCACCTCCCCCTGGGCAGAGGCGAGTCTTATGCCACCAGTGCACCAGGCCAGAGGCCTCAGGCTCTCCAGGGGTTGTCTGATCCTTGCACAAAACTACATTCACTGCCCTGACTGTCCCTTTCAGTCACCCCAGCCCCGAATTAAACATAGAGCTGGCTCGGTGGAGCCCTGCACCCAGCAGCTTTTACTCCCACCCGCCTCCAAGAAGCCAATCTTTGCCTGTAACACTGAGATTCTTGGAGAGGGATCTGTCTGTCCCCACACTTCGCTGTCACCCCCTGAAAACGCAGCAGGAAGGGAAGGGTCCGATTTGGGGGTTTGTCTGGCTCGCTGGTTTTCTGTCGGTCGAGTTTTTGCATCTTTAGCAGCTCTTTTACCGCTCAAGATGTCCACACTGGAGGGGCGCCAGCCAGGCTGCCCACATATCACCCCCCTCGCCTCCCCGCACACACACAGGCTGGAGCCCAGGCTGTCCTTGCGTCCTGATGGCATCAAACTGCCCCACAGAGCTTGATTCGAGCGATACGGATGCCGCGCGCCCTAAGCTGTCCTTGAAGACCAAGTGTGGAAAAGAAAATAAAACAACCCAGGGATGCAGGAAGGGCCAGCGAACCCCTGCGTACGCAGAGTGCGAAGCGCCAACAGCGCGCCAGTCCCGGACAGAGCGACCGCGGGCCCGCGCCTCCGCCGCCCGGGCGCGCCCTGCGGTCCCCGCGAGCGCAGGGTGGTCCGGGGCGCCGGGCGGGGGTCCCCCCGAGCCCGCCCGCTTCCTCGGAGGCGGCTGGAGCCCCCGCTCCCCTCCCCCGCCGCCCGCCACATCTGTTTCCACTCAGTCCTCCCCCACCTCCAGGCGCGCTCCTCCTCCCCTCTCCTCCCCCGCTCTCCGCAACGCCGAGACGATTTTTAAAACCCCAGTCACACACACACGCACACGCGCACACGCCTCAGGGGAAGAGGGGGGAAAAAGGAGGGAAAAGTCTAGCGAGGCCCGGCCCCCCCGCCCGGCCCCCGAAGTTGGCCAAGTTGGCAGCGCCTTACCCGGGAGGGCGGCGGCGGGCGCGGGGCGGCCGAGGCGCAGCGCCCCGAGCAGCAGGACGCAGCGCAGCAGGTGGCCGGGCCGGGGCGCGGGGGCCGGCCGGCGGGGCCCCATCCCCGGCGGAGCTCGGCGGCGCGGGGACCGAGGGCGCACGGCCGCGGCGCGCTGGCGGCCCTGGCGCTGGGCTGCGGTGACCGCCCGCGAGGGGCTCGCGTCCTCCTCCGGGTTGGGACGAAGTGATGCCTCCCGGGGAGGAGGGAAGAGGCTGGCCGGGCGGAGGGAGGGCGGAGGGAGGAGCGCAGAACCCGGGAGGAGGGTTTGAGGGGCAGAGGGGAAGGGAAGTGGGCAGCGTGGGAGGGGACGGGGAGGAGGCGCGGTCTGGGGACGCGGCCCCGGAGAGGGCGTCGGGAGGGAGAAGGGGAGGGATCCGCGCGGCCCAGGAGGACCCGGCGTGCGCTCCTTCTCTCCCCGTCTGTTTCCTAATCTTTCCCCGCCTCGCCTTCCCTCTTTTCTCTGTCCGGGCCTGGAGCCCCAGACGCTGCGTCACAGCTCCCCGGTTGGCGCGGGTGGGAAAGCAACTGCAAAACTTTCCGCAAACTTCACCGCGTGGCGGGACCTGGGCTTCGAGGCCCGGCCAGCGGAGGGCGGGGGCGCGCGGCGGACCAGGTGGCCAGCCCCGGCCGCCAGCACCCCCTCCATCCTGCCTTTCTGCCAACATTTCCAGCCGCCGAGTATCCGCTACTTCCTCGCCTAGCAGGACCCCTCCCCCGGTCTGGTGGAGAAGGGGCGGAACCTGGGGCTCCGCCACCCGGGCGAAGATTGGGGGAGGGGGAGGTAGGGCCCCAGCTCTGTGAGCGCTAACAATGCCTGCACGTCTAGTTTTAGCATTTGTGTGACCCCCCACCCGTGTCATTGTCCCTGGCTCAGAAACCTGGGGAAAAATCTGTCCACTGGATGTCCCAGAAGACCGACATCATTCCCACCAACTGGCCAGTAGCAGAAGACCAAATGGAAATTTCATAAAAGGGAAGACAATCCAGTTATTCAGTATTATGCAACAGGTCACCGCAGCGCAGAGCACTGAATCGGGAGTCGGGATGTTGGAGTCTACCTCTCAATTTCCTGAGTCACCTTGGAAAAGTTGCTTGGGATCTCTGGGTTAAGAGCAGGACTGAGACATTTGGAGACCCTAAATGCACAGAAGACTCAATGTTCTCCCACCCTCAGTAATCATATAAAAACACTATAAAGCTGTAATATAAATTTTATTGTTTCCTGGGCTTTCCATCCTGGTACTTTTTTTTGGAAAAAACAAGTTTGACTTTTTATTTTTATTTTTATGGCTCCTGCCTTGGGAAATCTTCCCCATCTCTGCAGTGAGGTGCTGGGCCAGAAAGGTTCACTGAGCTCTTCCCATCTCTGCCAGCTGGGATTCTTGGCAAGTATCAGTCCAGTGACTGGAGCACCCCAAAAGCAGCACCCAATGCAGACCCCTACAGCACCCTGGCAGGGCTCCACTAGCCACACTCTGGCCCTGAAACATGGCTGGCAGCCACACCAGCAACCCCACCACTCCATGGCCACGTGGGCAGCTTGAGCAGGCCTGGGAGGCCTGGGAGCACCAGACTGCTTTCTGGAAACTTGCTTGGATGCCCCTTGGGACACGTCCTCTAGGTGTGGCACGTCCTGGGGCCCCCGGCCCTGCACGTGACTGGCTGGCTGTGCTGGGGCTGCCTCCAAGACCTCCTCTTGGCCTCTTCTCTCCCAGGCCTATTATCTGCAAGGGATTTGAGGATTTGCCATCTTCAGCTAAGCTGCTTTCGTTCCCAGTCTGCACAGCCCAAACTCAGGATGCTTCTGGAAGGGGGCTGGGTCCTCCCTTCCCCACCAGTCCGAGTAGGTTTTGGCATTCCCCCACTGGCAGGGCAGCTCCCTGACATCGCCAGAGCACGACATGGCTCGAGTCCACCGCTTGCCAGCACAGGGTCCACTGCGTGCCCAGCACAGGAGGTGCCCTTGTTCCTCCACCCACTCTCTCACCCAGAATCTACCAGCCCCCTGTGCCCGCTGCCCGGGAAACAAGAGCAAACACAATTGCAGCCCTAACAGCTTCATTTAGCAGGGAAAAAGTTTTCTGAGCTGGGTGCAGTGGTACATGCCTGTAATCCAAGTACTTGGGAGGCTGAGACAGGAGGATCACAGGTTCAAGGCCAGCCTCAGCAACTTAGCGAGACCCTACTTCAAAAAAATTTTTAAAAAGGGGCTGGGGTAGAATGCCCCTGGGTTCAATCCCCAGTGCAAAAAAATAAATAAATAAAAATAAATAATAGGCCGGGCGTGGTGGCGCACGCTTGTAATCCTAATATTTGGGAGGCTGAGACAGGAGGATCACAGGGTTTGCAGCCACTTTGTGAGGCCCTCTGCAACTGAGTGAGACCCCGTCTCAAAGAATAAAAATAAGACTGGGGGTGCAGCTCAGAGGTAGAATGCCCCTGAGTTCAATCTCCAGTACCGCAAAAAAAAAATAATAATAATTTTCCATGTTGCAGGATGAAAAAATTCTGCTCAAGGGCTGAGGAGCACAAAAATGCACAGCACTAAAAGGGACGGAGGTTTGTTCAAGCTGCCGAGGACCGGTTCTCTTCCCTGCAGAGGGTGCGACTTCCTGCTCCAGCGCACTGGTTACTCACATGCTAGTTACTCACGGGTATTCTGATGATCAGCTGTCTGGGCCCAAGTCCGTGGCCACCATCTGGCTTAGATCTTGAGTTCACAGGGCAGAGAGCAGGGCCACATCTGGGCAATTCTCCTGTGGAGAATCCAGCCCAAGTCCCCACTGCTTAAAGATCCTGTGCAGGCTCTCTGGTCAACAGAAAGTAGTCACAGCATGCAGGAGCAGTGTGCTGAGTGCTGCAAGGGCTGGGGCTTCCAGGAACCAACACTCAGCTAGTGGCTTCTGAAGGAGGGCCAGCACCCTCGGTGCCCACACCTCTTCCCCACTCCCACGAAAGCTCTGTTGACCAACTATGTATTGAGGGCCTATTATGTGCTAGGCATCCAGCTAGATGCTTGGAACTTAGCGAGGTCTCTGACCGGCTCCAGACAGTACGTGCAATAGTGGAGTCAACCACTATCCTTCACTGACCATGTCCTTCAGACACTGACTGGCTGTCAGCCAGCAACCTGGGGGCCTGTGATTTTATTAAACCACTATTTATTTATTTATTTATTTACTTACTTACTTACTTATGTATTCATTTATTGGTACTGGGGATTGAACCCAGGGACATTCTACCTCTGAGCTACATCTCCAGCCCTATTTTATTCTTTAATTTGGAAACAGGGTCTTACTAAGTTGTAGAGGACCTCACCAAGTAGTTGAGGTTGGCCAATTTTGATCCTCCTGTCTCAGCCTCCCAAGTACTGGGATTACAAGCGTGTGCCACCACGCCCGGCATTAAACCACTTCAGTGGAAGGAGCACAGACCCTGGAGTCAGAAAGACCTGAGCAAGAATCCTGGTTCCTCCAGTGTAGCAGCTTTGTGACACTTCAGCTTTCTCTGAGCTCACAATTTTTTTTTTTTTTTTTGGTAGTACTGGGGATTGAACACAGGGGTGTTCTACCTTTGAGCTACACCCCCAGTCCTACTTTTTAATTATTTATTTATTTATTTATTTATTTATTTATTTATTTATTTTTGTGGTACCAGGGATTGAACCCAGGGGTGTTCTACCTCCAAGCTACACCCGCAGCCCTATTTTTTTTTATACTTTATTTTGAAACCGGGTCTCACGAAGTTGCAGAGGGCCTAAGTAGCTGAGGCTGGCCACAAACGCGGATCCTCTGGTCTCCGCCTCCCAAGTACTGGGATTACAAGCATGCGCCACCACGCCTGGCCCTACTTTTTTATTTTTAAACTGAGTCTTTCCAAGTTGCTGAGGGCCTCATTAAGTTGCTGAGGTTGTCCTTGAACCTGCAATCCTGTCTCAGCCTCCCAAATACTGGGATTACAGTTGTGTGCCACTGCGCCTGGCTGAGCTCACAATTCTTACTTGTATATGGGGCAACAATTCCTGCCTTGAGAATTAAACATCACGCGCAAAGGGATGGCACAGGCCCTGGGTCAGTGGAGCTGCTCAGGGGATGCAGCCTTCTCCCAGCTTCCCAGCTTCCTTTGCCATTTGGACATCAAGGGGTCTCCCTTACTCTTCACCCTCTACCTTGCCAGTCTCTCCGGGCCCCTCAAACTGCCCTTGAGATCCGCACCGGTCAGATTTATCAGGATTGGGACACTGGGTGTCACGAGAGAACAGTACAATAACAAACCTCCCCTCACTATCTGAACATTTCCATGTTTAACTGTACAAAGTGCACAAAAATGGTATATCAAAGTATACACAAGTCCAGATAGAAGAGTCTCGATGCGTGCCGTGGCTGCCTGGGGCCATGAATGAGTCCAGGCCTGAGCACTGGAGATGACTTGAGTTCCAGCTCTGTGCCTCCGAGGCCCACGTTTTGACATCCTTACTCATGGTGCGTGGGGTTCCCCTTTGCATTAGTTTCCTCTTCCCTGGTTCTGGGGCTCAGCAGCTTCTGCAGCCAGAGGGTCCCAGGAGAGCAGATCAGCCCTAGCAGGCCAAGCCTACAACCCAGGCTTAGGCAAGGGGCGCGCAAGACAGGGAGGAAGATGCAAAGAAAGTTAAGATGGAAAAAAAAGTTAAGATTTGGCTAGCTCTTGCCTGTGGCAGCTAAAGGGGGTATGACCCCAAATGGGGTCCCTGCATCCTCTCCAAGCTAGGGGCTGGCCAGGGTGCATCTCACCCTTTCTACTGCCTCCCAGGCTCCAGCATCACAATGCAAGCCCGAGGGGATCCACTCAGGCACTCAGGGTCCAGGAGGGCTGGGCCAGAGAGCGAAAGAGGAGGCAGACTCGGGTGCACACAGCCCCAGATGTCCGTAGTTTGGCCCTGTCTGCTCTAGGACATGCAGCCTTGGGAGTCTATTAAAGCACTGTTTCTCCCACATCCACATCAGTGAGGAGTTTGTGGCTGGTCTTGCTTCTCTTGGCTGGTCTATCCCATTATGAACTCAGGTAGAACCTGAGAATTCTACCCACTTCCTTCACCTGTTCCCTTCTCCCATGTTCGGATAACACCTAGAAGGGCTCCTCCTCCCAGGAGGGCAGGTCTACACACTTTCAGCCCAAGCCCTGGATCACAAGACCATTCCTTTACTCTGGGCATGGTGGTGCACACCTGTAATCCCAGGACTTGGAGGCTGAGACAAGAGGATCACAGAGTCAAGACCAGTCTCAGCAACTTAGTGAGATTCTCAGCAACCTAGTGAGACTCTGTTTCTAAACAAAAAAATAGCCGGGCGTGGTGGTGCACACTTGTAATCCCAGTACTTGGGAGGCTGAGACAGGAGGATCTGGATTCGTGGGGGAAGGGGAAGGGGAGGAAGGAAGGAAGGAAGGCAGGCAAGCAAGCTGGGGGTGTATGCCCCTAGGTTCAACCCTCCCCAACAAATGATGGCTCCTTAAAGTGACACCCTTAGGGGTTAGGAGCTAGTTACCTCACAGCACCTTCCAGGAAACAGGAGGGGCAGACTTCCTCCCCCAGGCTAGGAGTCCAAACTGAACTGCAACCCCCAGGAGTTAGGGACACAAACTCCCACTTAGGGAAGCTGCAGGACTGTTGTCAGCAGGGCCCGGGAGCAAGCTCAGAGCAGGCAGGCTCAAGGACCAAGCACCCGTGCTGCAGCAGGGGTCACAAAACCACCTCTCAGATACCCACGGGCCCATCTCCACTTGAGAGCTTGACCAGATCAGGAACAAGCTAGCCAGTGCAGTTCAGAGAGGGGCAGAAGCTGGCCTGAGGCAGCACAGCGAGGAGAGGAGGGGACCACAGAGCGGAGCCGAAGAACCAGCTGTGGTTGTGTGGAATGTAGTCCCCAGAACTTTCTACTGCTCTGCCCAGCTGGTGCATGTGTGGGTGGGGGAGGACGTCACATCGCCCTGTCTGCTCCACCAGGGCCTCCCCAGCCCGGAGCTGCAGTCTGAGGATGGGCTGAGCCAGGAATCCAGACCTCGTCTGCCACAGTCCTGGCTGGGCTAGCGGCTTCCGAAGCTCCCTCCCTCTTCATGATGTCACGGGGCTGCTCCCGGGCCCCTGCCTCCATCTCCCTAGCTTAGGACAGGCAGGGCGAGATTTTTTCTAGTCTCAGTACTTCAACCTCTAAAGCAAGGCTGGACCCATGTGAGAATATAATTGGATCTTTTCTATCAAAGTAATAGCTTGACTTGGGCTCCACTTTGTAAAACTGCCATCGTGTAACCTTATGTGTGCTTGTGTTATTTGTAAAGATAGCATTTTCCGGAGATTGTGAGTGCCAACCCCTCCCCTGGCATCCCTTCAGCCAATGGCATAAAGATTGTGAGGCCACGCTCCCACCAATAGGAGTAAAGCGCAGAAGCCCCACGCTGGAAATAAAACACCCAGCAGTTTTCCTCCATGCCGTTTCTGCGTGCCCGGCTCACTGGTGGCAGGATTCCTTCTTGCAAAAAGTAAAATTTGCCGGGCGTGGTGGCGCACGCTTGTAATTCCAGTACTTTGGGAGGTGGAGACCGGAGGATCCGAGTTCGCGGCCAGCCTCAGCTCGCGTACGTGCGCGCGCATTCTCTCTCTCTCTCTCTCCGTCTCTCTCTCTCTCTCTCTCTCTCTCTCTCTCTCCCCCTGTCTCTCTCTCCCTCTCTACTTAGTGAGGCCCACTGCAACTTCGTGAGACCCGGTTTCAAAATAAAGTATAAAAAAATATAGGGCCGCGGGCGTAGCGCGGAGGTAGAACGCCCCTGGGTTCAATCCCCGGTACCGCAAAAAAAAAAAAAAAAGTAAAATTCGCCTTGCCAAGCATTTATTTCTGACAATTTGGTGGTTAGTACGGAGCATTGTCAGAGGGTTATGGGAGTTCCCTTCTGGGGAGATGGCGTCCCACTGCCGAGTTGCTGGTGGCCCCCGGACAAGAAATACAACCGTTCCCTGGCTGACAACAGATCCTGAGTGGAAAGCAGAACGCAACGTGGGAGGCGCCCTTGCTTGCTCCATGGCGACCAGGTAACTCTGCATGCAGACCAACGGAAAGAAAATGTCACGGGAAGTGACCAGGTATTTTCCTTGGTGGTCGAGATATCCCGAGTGAGGGTTGTGTGGAAATAATGGAGGTGTCTGAAGGCACCTAACGAACGTGGACCCCGAAGATTAAGGCTTCTCTGTGTGGCACCTGACTGGAGGGGGAAGCAGCATCTGAGTTCAAGAAGCTACCAGAAAAAAATAGGGGGTTTGAGACTTGGATGGGAACACACCGTCAGGGATACCGGGATGGTGGATGACAAGACGCCTCTGGGCAGAGGTTGTCTCCCCACTGGGAGTAAAAAAAAAAGATACCTAAAGTACAAGATTAAAGACAAAATTCCTTCTGATAGTCCCTTAGGCCTAATGTTACAATATTGGGGAGATAATCGGCAGAATTGGGTGTATCAGTTATAAATGAGCGCTCATGAGTTAAAACAACAAAATGGATCCAAATACCTTTTAGTGCACATGATTTATAAATCTTTAACAAATACAGGCTAGCCAATTAGGAATTATATTGTTTGCTTCAGTGTAATGTTGGAGGTGTGGTATCCACTGTTAGGATCAGTGTGAAACTTTATGTGAGTCTGAATTTAAAGGTGATGGACTGATTAATAAAATGGGCAGAGAAAAATCTCAAACAGCAAAATATTCAAACTGCCTTATGGATATTATCTGCGTTCAGTAAATTATAAACCAAATTTCAAGAGCAGAAAACAAAGCAGAGAGAGACGGTACTGCAAAAGAAAGATGGCTGAAGAAAGGTTTTGTTTTTTTTGTGGTACTGCGGGTAGAATCCAGGGGCCTTCTAACTCTGAGCTATACCCCCAGCCCTTATTTTATGTTTTACTTCAAAACAGGATCTCACTAAGTTGCTGAGGCTGACTTCCAACTTGCGATCCTCCTGCCTCAGCCTCTTAAGTACTGGGATTACAGGCATGCGCCACGCTACCACGCCCAAACTGAAGAAAGGTTTAATACTTTGATTAGAAACAAAGAAAAGATTGGAATTAGGGCAGTTAAATATTTTTGCATTTAAAAAAAAAAAGAGGTCCCATGCATGGACAGTTGGTAACCGCAGTAGCAAGGGCAGTGATTTTAAAGCAAGGCACTCAGATTTCTTCCCAAGGACCATGGGTGCAGCCACAGGCTCAGGCGCCAAGGTGCTTCAGGGTTTCCCACCAAAGCTTAATGTTATAGTTTGAAGTTCGCCATGCTGGAATTTCCCTTCCTGTTTTCTAGGGCTACTGGGTAAAGCCATCAGACTTTGGTCATAGCTGGGCTTTCCCCCATCCTGTTTAGCTGTCCTATTTGCCTCTGAACATCTGCAAGAGACAATATATTTGTTTTATCAAATGTGTTTTCATATATGTAAGGAACAGTTTAAGATTTCTTTCTTTTGGATATTACTTAAGCATTGTCTAAGTTAAAAGATTTCTATAAGGATTGTCTTAAATATAAGAAAACACAATAAATAAAAGGAGATATTTATTGGTATGAAGAGGGTTTAAGGGAGTGGCAAATGATTTGCAAGAGATAAAAATTATTAAACTTTTTTTTAATCACATTTACCTCATTGATTTTATGTTTAAAGCAACTGTTTTCTTAAGAGATTAATCTGCTCTTGGTAAAAGTTTACAAAAACTAGCCTACAGAGCAAGAGTTTGGCTTTTTTTTTAATTAAGATAATTTCCTATATTCTTCATATTTAAAACAATAAGGTTTTCTGGTCTTAGTGACATTTATGAAGAACTTGTTTAAGAGGAAAGTTTTTACTGTTTTACCAGGATAATCTCTTGTGTTTATCAGGCTTTTGGAGTCGTTAGTCAATTGCATTTCAGCAGAGTCAGGGTGGGAGATGCTATTACAGACAGGGTGACAGATCCAAAAGTGACTTTGCACTACCTCAGTCCTTGCCAATCTGCTTGGCAAACATTCAAACAGAAAGCACAGATGGGAATAAATGTTTCATAAAAGCTGATAAAGTTAGATATATAGATTTATACATGCACGGTAACCAGTAAGTGATCTCTTTATGCAGTGTGCATTGTAGTTGAACCATACTCATATGACATGGCAATAAAGCTATTAAACTTTTGCCACTTATATGTTTAGTACCATTCAAAAGTCCCTGTCATTTAAGACCTGGTTTATATCTGTTTGCTTTGACTAAAGAAATGCTTTATTATATTATTGCATAGGAAAAATACAATTGCTTATCAGATAATATGCCTATTGGTGATTATTACAACTGTTCCCTAAACTTAAAAAAGGTCTAGAGCTATTCTTTGATTTTTGTCAATGCTGTTAACCTACACAGACCTGTAATTATAGTTGTCTTACTGAGCCACAGATTCTTATTTCTTTAGGTACTGGGGATTGAACCCAGGCACATTCTACCTCTGAGCTACACCCCCAGCCCTATGTTTTATTTTTATTTATTTATTTTTTTGCGGTACCAGGGATTGAACCCAGGGGCATTTTACCTCCGAGCTACACCCCCGGCCCTATTTTTTATACTTTATTTTGAAACTGGGTCTCACAAAGTTGCGGAGGGCCTCACTAAGTAGCTGAGGCTGGCCATGAACCCTGATCGTCCGGTCTCCGCCTCCCAAGTACTGGGATTACAAGCGTGTGCCACCACGCCCGGCTTTATTTTTATTTTGAAACACTGTCTCCCTAGGTAGATGAGAGTCTCACTATTTGCTGAGGCTGTCCTCGAACCTGCGATTCTCCTGTCTCAGCCTCCCAAGTACTGGGATTACAAGCTTGCGCCACCACGCCTGGCTCCTGAGCCACAGATTCTGAATTTCACTCCAAAAGTAAATGCTAAGTTCATATATTTTAACTTTTGTATAACTGTGATGTTATTACTGACTTCTTTGTAAGTTAAATATATTTGTGTTTCCCCAGTATCCTCTGAAATGCAAAGCTTAAGAAAACACTTTACGCTGGGCGTGGTGGCGCACGCTTGTAATCCCAGTACTTTGGGAGGTGGAGACTGAGGATCTGGGTTCGCGGCCAGCCTCAGCTCTCTCTCTCTCTCTCTCTCTCTCTCTCCCTGTCTCTCTCTCTCTCTCTACTTAGTGAGGCCCTCTGCAACTTCGTGAGACCCGTTTTCAAAACAAAGTATAAAAAAATAGGGTCGGGGTGTAGCGCGGAGGTAGAACATCCCTGGGTTCAATCCCCGGTACCGAAAAAAAAAAAAACACTTTACCAAGCTGGTGTCCTCTAAACAAAAATTGTTAATATTGTATCATGACCATCTTTAAGCAAAGATAATCAGAGATGCATGAACACTTGGCATTCCAAATCATGTCACTCTGATTAAAGCTTGTGTATTAATGATATATATGTAAAGTCAAACTTAAATGGGGATTTATGTCATCAAATACTATCAGAACTATTCTATTATACCAATTGGATTTGTTTTGTCCCTAATAGTTTTGTTTTGTATTTTCCTTGTATATCTTTGTAATTATTGTCTGTTAACATTTTGGATGTACAAAATAACCTAAACAATGTTTTAGTAGACATTACCTGGAAAACAGGCTATAATATTGACCCCTATTCATTAACAAGGCCTGGTGAAACTGACCTACTGGATGTTCAACAATTGGGACTTGGAGAACAATCAGGAAATAAAAGGGCTAAGGACAGAAACAGTCAATATTTTGACCCATGCCCTCCAAGGTCAAATAGGACCCAGGCAATTGATGGGACTCCTAAGGGC
This sequence comes from Glis glis, assembly GCA_004027185.1. Lineage (NCBI taxonomy): Eukaryota > Metazoa > Chordata > Mammalia > Rodentia > Gliridae > Glis > Glis glis. The sequence goes on along the minus strand of PVJS01017024.1, from coordinate 7,981 downwards.
TCTAAAAAGCTGGTAAGTCACCCCATCCCCCGATTAGGGAGATACGAAAACCCCAGAGTCTAAGAGCCACCAGTACATATTCTGTAAAAAGGAGGGTCATTGAAGGGGAAACGTCCCCAATGCTTCAAGGGAAGCCATGTGGTCAGCGAGACCATGACCCATCCTGGCAGATAGCACAACTGGTACAACTGGTAGAGGAAATGCCTCACAAAGTCCCTAAGAATAACACTGAGGAGCCTTGACTGACCTTAACAGCAAAATAACTTTTTTTTCTTTTTGCGGTACCGGGGATTGAACCCAGGGGCGTTCTACCTCCGCGTTACACCCCCGGCCCTATCTTTTATACTTTATTTTGAAACCGGGTCTCACGAAGTTGCAGAGGGCCTCACTAAGTAGAGAGAGAGAGAGAGAGAGAGAGAGAGAGAGAGAGAGAGAGAGATGGCGGGGGGTAGTGAGAGAGAGAGAGCGAGCTGAGGTTGGCCGCGAACCCAGGTCCTCTGGTCTCCGCCTCCCAAAGTACTGGGATTACAAGCGTGCGCCACCACGCCCGGCCGCAAAATAACTTTTTAAAAATTTATGTTTGCCCAGCATAGAGCTACTTACTTGCTCTTGAATACCCAGCAGGAAAGTAAAACCAAAAACAAGTGTGCTATTTTGGGGTATAAGGAGAGAACCATACTCATGGAGTCCTTATAAGATGCTATGAAACTAAACCTGTCCCTCTTGAGGTTCTACAGGTCTAGGCCCACCGGACACCTAAAAGAAAAAAAACCAAGATGCTTCATCTACAGACAGTTCTACCTAATATGTGAGAATAAGAGACAGATAGCTGTGGATAACCCTTCTAAGCAAAGTATTAGTACTAATGGACAGAGTAATAGTAGTCCATATGCTAAATTGAATGCTGTGTTTTTTGTTTGTTTTTGTAGAGTGAATTATATTACAATCAGCAGAGACTTGTCAACTATTCCCGAGATGCCATCAAAAGAATAGCTAAACTAGACGCCACCAGTAGGATGATCTAGGAAACTCATTTAGTTCTAGATATAAATTAGCTAAAGATGCTGGAGTTGATGACACCTCTGAAGACAAAATTGGTATATGATAACGGAATTTGAAGAGTAGTAGTGTACAAAAAAAGGGGGAAATTGTGAGAATATAATTAGATCTTTTCTATCAAAGGAATGGCTTGACTTGGGCTCCATTTTGTAAAACTGCCATTGCATGTAACCTTATGTGAGCTTGTATTTTTGTAAAGATAGCATTTCCTGGAAATTGTGAATGCCAACCCCTCCCCCGGCATCCCCTGCAGCCAATGGTGTAAAGATTGTGAGGCTATGTTCCCACCAATAGGAACACAGCACAGAAGCCCCGCGCTGAAAATAAAATGCCCAGCAGTTTTCTGCCATGCTGTTCCTACACACCTGACTTACAGGTGGCAGGATCCCTTTTTGCAAAAAGGAAAATTCGCCTTGCCGAGCTACTTTCAAATATGTCTTTTCTTACAATGCCACAGAAATTTATTACTGACACCCAGACTCTCCAACAGTGGCCAGGAGAGTAAACAGGAGGAGGGTGGCTTTGCAGGCACAGAACCTCCCTGATCCAGCCTGGGCCTGTGGCAGAGTGGAGCTCTAGACCAAGAGAGGAGCCAGGTGGCTGCGTCCAGCTGGCCGGCCGCCCCAACCCAGCCCCCAAAGGCTCGACAAACCTCCCCAGCCCCCAGGGCAGCAATAAGTAGTAGACTGGGCACCTGAGGAGCTCTGTGAAGCTCCTTGATGCTTTCCAGCTGACCAGTGGATGGCAACCAGCATTTTAAAAAACCAAGTAAGTCAGACGTGGTGGCGCACACTTGCAATCCCAGTACTTAGGAGGCTGAGACCAGAGGATCCGGGTTTGCCGGAGGATCCGGGTTCGCGGCCAGCCTTAGCTACTTAGTGAGGCCCTCCGCAACTTAGTGAGACCCTGTTTCAAAATAAAGAATAAAAAATAGGGCTGGGGGTATAGCTCGGAGGTGGAATGCCCCTGGGTTCAATCCCCAGTACTGCAATAAAAACAAAAACCAAGTAAAGGTTGCATGTGAACCAAGTATTCTTTCTGTGCAATGTGTACTGGGTTGAGATTTTAAGGGTAACATGCTGTGGGCTTCCATCACACAAACCTGAAAAATCCTGCCGCTGAGGACCTGGTCCCAGCCACCCATGCTCCCCCATTATTCCTGCTCAATCCCAAACCAAATCACTGCATCCAACACTACCCTAAAGTCCTCCTTGTCTCCCACACACCTTTCTAGCCCTACTTGCCCTTTTCAGGCACTTCAAACTGCCTGGAGCCTCAGCCAGGCCCTGGGCCTGCTGCAACCACTGAGGAACCGGTAACCTGGAGGAAGTCCAGGCAGAACCCTGTTTGCTTATCCAATCAGGAGGCGCAGGAGCAGGAAGATAGTTTCTAGAGGCAGGGCAGGATGTGGCTTCCTAATCTCTAAGATGAAAGGATAGGATTTCAGAAAACCCTTAGCACTAATGTTCTGTGAACCCACACCCCCATTTTCCCACCTATATTCACTTCTAGCTTGGACTGCAGAGGCAAGGCTACTGCCCAGACTGGCTGGGCCTCCAAGTAAGAGGAAGGGGAGGGACACGACGACTAGATTAGGGAAAAATATGCCTGGATTAGGATCAGCCTAGATTATTGTGAAAAATACTCTGGGAACCCAAGTGCCCAAAGATGGCACACAGAGAATCCACCTCACAGAATTTTTTTTTTTTTTGGCAGTACCAGGGATTGAACCCAGGGTCATTCTACCTCCAAGATATATCCCCAGCCTTATTTTTTATTCTTTATTTTGAAACAGGGTCTCACTAAGTTGCAGAAGGCCTAAGTAGCCGAGGCTGGCCGAGAACCTGCGATCCTCTGGTCTCAGCCTCCCAAGCATGCGCCACCACGCCCGGCTTCACCTCACAGAATTTTCAACCTGCAGTCTCCTCCCTAGTCAATGCAGCTTCACCCACACCCTGTCAACAAACCTCCCTGGGACTCGGTTTCCTGGTCTGTAAAAGAAGCAAAATGCCAGGCATGGTGTTGCATACCTGTAATCTCAGTACTTGGGAGGCGGAGAATCACAGATTCGTGGCCAGACCCAGCAATTTAAGTGAGACCTTGTTTCAAAATAAAAAAAATAAGGTTAGAGGTGTAGTTCAAAGGTACATCGTTGGGTTCAATCTCCAGTGCCACGCATGGGGGGGTGGAGGCAGCGAAATGCTCCCACATTGCCTGTGCCAAGGCTGCGGAGCAACATGGTGGAGAAACTTCTCTGAACAGCAGAAGAGCTAGAGCCTTCCTTGCGCTCCTCCCCAAGCGACCTGCAGGCTGGGAAGGCTTGGGTTGCACAGGCCACTGCTCCCTGAGGCTGAGGGATGAGGTTAGCACAGTCCTCTAGCTGGACACTTCCCTCCACACCCAGGCCTGACCCAGGGCCAGGGGGGTGGGCCAGTCAGCCCCCCCCCCAGCTGCTCTCTGACCCCTCACCATGGGGTCCCCTGCCCAAAGCCTGCCCAGAGACGCACATCCCTTCCCTGACTCCAGCCAGTCTCGGGCCCCTGCTGGGCTCCTCCAGCACAATAGCACTCTTGTATTCCCAGCCCCCACCAGGTCTCAGACCTGCTCCCTGGCCGGCTTGTTTTCCCAGCCTCTGGCAGGTTCCTCCAACCTACCCGCAGCCACTCCCTCCTTCACCCTCCTCCTCTCCCAGCGGTGAACTCTCCTTTACTTTCTCTTCCTCACCCTGCCAAAGAGCTGCAGTCCAGCCCCAGGCCACACACAGACACATACACATACACACACACACACACACAGGAGCACGCGCACGCGCGCGCACACACACATGCGCGCACACAAACACACACACCCTTGCAAACCACCCTTTAGATTCAGAAGTAGACCCATCTCCGCCAGATCTCTCCTGCAGCCCTGGACCCCACAGGTCAGAGGGCAATGTGATAATTCACTTTAAGATACTGAGTTAAGCATTCTTAGAAGGCCAAGGTTGAAGCTTTGCCCAAAGCAGTGAATGGTTCTTGGGTGTGCTGTGAAGTGCCTGTATAAGGGATGTGTCTAGGGGTCCTACTACTTCCCATAAAGGCAGCCTATGTAAAACAAGTCTCAGCGATTTTTATTCCCAATGTAGAAAACAAAACAGGACTCATCTCTGTCTTCCAGCTGGGTGAGCTCAGAAGAGGACTGAGGGATGGGGGTGTTGCTCAGTAGTAGAGCACTTGCCCCCCGATAAAAAGAAGAGGCCTGATTGCTATCCTCTCCAAAGACCCACCCTGACTATGGTAGCTGGCAGGCAGTAGGCAAGACTGGCACCCTTCCTGGCTCATCCCACTTGGGAGTCAGACAGCCCATCCCTGTGTTCTCGAATGGGAGCCTGCATTAGCATTACATGGAGGTGACAATCAAAAAGTCAGGCCCCATCTCTGGTTTCTGACTAGTTCACAGGGAGCCAGGGAATGTGCTTTTCAATCACGTTTCCTGGTGATGCTGGCCACTTTGAGAACCACTGGCCTACAGGACGCCTCTCCCAGACTCAGCCAGGAGCAGTCTGGGAGCCAGGGAAAGAGGAGACCGCAGATCTCTTAAGAGATCAATGTTGCATTGCCAGCTGGAGGGACAGTCTCTGGAAAGGTCTGCTTCACCTACCCAAGGCCAACGGGCCGGGCCTCCTGACATCCCAGTGAGCAGAAGGTTCAAAACCTCAAACCTGTGACCAGCTCTTCCACTAACTGGATTTGTGATCTTTTTAAAATTGATTGATTGTGTGTGTGTGTGTGTGTGTGTGTGTGTGTGTGTGTGTGTGTTACCCAGGGGCATTCTACCTCCGAGCTACACCCCCAGCCCTATTTTTTATTCTTTATTTTGAAACAGGGTCTCACTAAGCTGTGGAGGGCCTAAGTAGCTGAGGCTGGCCACGAACCCGGATCCTCTTTTCTCAGCCTCCCAAGTACTGGGATTACAAGCGTGCGCCCCCACGCCCAGCTTAAAATCGATTTTTGATCCCCGTTATGTACCAGACACTTTACCCACTTGTCCCTACTTCTTCCTCCCACAATGCAAGGAGCTATCCCTGAAGCTTGCAGAAGTGGGATTTGAACCCAGACCTAATTTCAAAGTCTTCTGAGTAATTCTGCCTTGGGAAAGGAAAACAGCTTGGGCAGTCTGATGAAACAAGGGAGGGAAGGAAAGATGCTCAGAAAGATAAAACCACCAAGTGGGTCAGGTCAGCTGTAAACTCTGCCTTCTGAGCAAAGGGAAGCCAATGCTTGCTTCCAGCTCTAGGAGTCTATGAGATAACTATGTTTAAAGAGAACTATTTTCTAAATTAAGAACCGTAAGTGCTCCTTGACTATACTTATCTTCTCAGCTGGAAGAAAACCTGTCCTTCCTACACTAGAGGGAAGGAGGTAACAGACCCCTGAAAAAGACAGCTATGTGCCCAGGTCAGCCACAGCAGGGGAGTGTGCGCTGTAATTCTGGGTGATTCTCCACTTAAAGCTGCCCATGTCTCAATGAAAGAGCCCAATTCCTTCCCTCAAACCCCCGCATTCCATCTTTTCCTGGGCATGGCCCTCACACCTGGATTGTGAGCCGACAGCTGGACGTTCCCTATCCTGTTTGCTGCTGGTTCCCACCAACAAGCCTAGTTCTCAGCACATCAGAGGCACAAAAGGTGTTTCATGAATCAACACATTTCCATCATGCCTGCAGTATCCAGGGGACTCTGCGGGCTGCCGGGACCCTCCATTATGCCCTTGATGGTAAGAGCCATGTTTAAAGCTGGAGAACTAAAGTCAAATCAAGAGGCTGGGAAAGTCATTTCTTAAAACTTACTTTAATATCCCCCAATTGAGAAAGGCCAAAACAGTCTGACTGGGTTTAATTACAAAATTAATACACATTTTTTGTCATTGTGTAAAGTAAATAAACATTGTGGCAATAAGGGACTATCCTTGTAGAACTTGAAACCCATCTCAACAAAGTCTGTCACAGAGAACCCCACTCGGTGTCACTGACTCCTTCGAAGATTAGGAAAGGGTCAGTGCTCTGCGTGTTCTCTGGGGTTGGTCCACATGGTGGAAAGATGTCTTGCTGGGACGTGGCCCAGACCAGTCAAAGCAGGGACATGGTGCCCTTCGCCAGAATGAGGGGAGAAAAGGCAGACTGACAAATCAATCCCGAGCTTCACTGATACGCCCATAGGAAAGGAGAAGGAAGGAAATCAGAGAGAAGGAATAAAGATGCACCTTTCCCCTCAATCTTAAAAAGTTAAAAAACAAAACAAAAACTGTAAGGTCACTGGAGAGGAAGAAAAAAAGGCACAGAACTTAACTGAGTAAGTTTAAACATGTCACATGTCTTCCTGTACGTGGAGACCGTCCCTTCAGCATGCCGCTCAACCTGTGAGCCCGGGCTGCTCTGACATAGCAGCTCGAAGGCAGAGGTTAAAATACGCACACACGCACATGTATATGGACATCAATACATATTTCTTTTCATTTTCTGTGTGTGTGTTGCTGGGGATTGAACCCAGGGGCATTCTACCTCTGAGCCACACCCCCAGACCTGCTTTATTTATTTTTATTTTGAAACAGGGTCTCGCTAAGCTGCTGTAGCTGGCCTCAAACCTATGATCCTCCTCTCAGCCTCCTAAGTACTGGGATTACTGGTGTGTGCCACCACGCCTGGCATCAATATATATTCCAACAAAATAGTCTAGGCACTAAGCCCTCTGGAGCTGACTTCTTCCCTTGGGAACTCCACATGGCCACACCACCTCTCTGTTTCTAACACTCCATCTTCCCTGAAGATGGCCTGATATTGAGGGAGAGTGGGGCCAGCCCAGACAGCAAACAATCCTGGAGAAGTGTCATCAGTGACATTCTTCACATGCAAAAGAAACACTAGAGTCATAAGTTATCTGCGAGCTCTCTGCCCCTTCTGACTCCCTCCTGCCCAGAGATCTCACAGGCCTGATCGCTGCATCTTTAAATATTTCTGGCTGAGCCCTCTTGCCACATATGTCAGTAACATTCCAAGCTGGCTACCACATGTTCAGGCTCTGGCCTCTCCCTCTCCTGCCGAGCTCTCTGCTGTTTCAAGGGCACGGTGGGGCCACGCGTCTCCCATTTCAGCTCCATCTTCAGTCGATCACATGTCTCAGAAACAACCAAATGTTTTTAAAAATTAGTTCCAAAAGAATGTTCATAGTTGAAATACCTATTTTCCTTAAGGTGATTTTAAAAAAAATTCCACTTGACAAATGTATTAAAGTGAATTAGACAAAGTGTGTGTGTACACGCACACATAGCTACATACACCAGCACACACCCACCAAATTTATAGGACTGGGGGAAGGTTGTTTCCTACCAAAAGATCTACCAGAGGAAAGCTTATGTGCTGATCAAGTTTTAATAACGTGGTTAACAAGAAATGTACACCATTTAGCAAGCACACAGACTGTGGTTAGGAACTACCGATCCCTGGAGCATTTGGTGTCCCAGCCCATTTTCTGCCTATCTTTGGAACAGTTTCGATAGTTACTACATTCAGAGAATCCAGGAGGACTGCATGGACAGATGAACCTTTATTTAAAAAAATAGCACTTCAAATAAATTAAAAGGGACAACCGTCAAGTGTTCAAATTGTGAAGAAATAGTTGAAAACCTAAGAGACTCCAAGCTGCAGTCTTCTAACCTCATTCTTTGTCCAACGGCAAAACCCTGCGCATCTCAGTGCTCCCGCTCCCTCACCGAGGGAAGCGATTGCAAGCAGGAGACCAGACGGAGGAGAAAGCTGCATCTGATTGGAATGAACATTGCCACGTACTTGCTAATACGGGTTTCACTTTATGACCAAATGTATTCTTTCAAAAATAAAAAAGGGGGGGAAGGAAGCTGCATGTTTTTAAAAATTGAAATTATTT
>PVJS01017023.1:13306-36779 GCA_004027185.1 Glis glis | reverse complement strand
CGACCCCGCATCCCGCACCCCGCACCCACACCCCGCACCCCGAGCCCGGCGGGGACGTCCCGGCCGCGCGCCCAGTGGCTTCGCCAACATGGCCCCTCGCTTCTTGCTGCTCTTCCTCCTCCACTTGGTGCGAGCCACTGAGCGCCCCGAGGGCCGGGCGGACGAGCAGAGCCTGGAGGCGGCCCTGGCCGTGCCCAACGCCTCGCACTTCTACTCCTGGAACAACTACTCCTTTTCCGACTGGCAGAACTTTGTGGGCCGGAGGCGCTACGGGGCCGAGTCCCAGAACCCCACTGTGAAAGCCCTGCTCATCGTGGCTTACTCCTTCATCATCGTCTTCTCGCTCTTCGGCAACGTCCTGGTCTGTCATGTCATCTTCAAGAACCAGCGGATGCACTCGGCCACCAGCCTCTTCATCGTCAACCTGGCGGTGGCCGACATCATGATCACACTACTCAACACCCCCTTCACTTTGGTAAGGGCTCTGGCTGGGCTGGCTCCCCAGCACCCCTGGATTTCCTAGGCTCCCCCTCATCTCTATCTCATCTCTCAATCCTCTCTCCTCCTCCTGTCATTCTATCTCCCTCTCTGGATCCTCCCTACCCACCCCACACCCATCTAGCTCTCCACACCAGCTGCTCTTCCTCTTCCTCATTTCTGTCACTCTGTCTTCCTATCTTCATCTTTTAGTTTTCTTTTTTCCTTGTCACACATCTCTAGTTTCTCACTCTTCAATTTCCTTCTCTCAGTTTTCCCTAGTCTTTCTATCAATTGTCTTTCTCCAAAGTCTGTTTCTCTTCTCATCAGTCTCCCTGTGGTTTTATTTCTCTCTCTCTCCTACCTCTCTCTCATTCCATCTCCCTTTCTCTGACACTTTTTCCCTCATTCCCTCCCTCCCACCTCCTCTCTGTCACTTTCTAAGCCAGAGCTCCTGCAGCTGGTGGCATTGGGTGAATGACTTGAGTGTCTGCAGCTGGCTGTGGAGGATTGACCCTTTGCTGTTTAATCTCATTGCATAGATGGGCCTTTTTGATTATGAAGCAGTAAATAAAGCCCCTGAAATATTAGCAGAGATTATTAGGTCACCTCCCCTCCCTCAAGTGCAGCCTATTAAATGCCTACCCCCTACCCATAGGGTGCTGCTTTATGCTACAATTGAAATATTAAACAATTGCTAATTGTTAATGGAGCCCAAAGTACATTTTTCTAGACTGCTTGTTTAATTGCATTTGCCTTCTGCAGGTTGATGCTGAGGCTGTCGATGAGGTCTGTGTTGGGGAAGAAAGGAGGGTGAGGTGGACTTGGCCCCAGAGCTGGGGCAGGGCTGGCATTTGCACACAGGTGGTTCAGGGCTTCTCCCTAGGCCCTGGCTGCTCAGCATCAGGGGTGCCATTTCTGTCCTTCTGTGACCTAGGAGTGCAGTTTTCGTGGACGATTTGGAACTACCAGTGCTGTGAATGAGCAATCAGCATGTGTCTATAGCATGAGTTACATTTTTTTCAATTTATGGAATAACTTTATTGTTGTTTTGAGCTACCAGAGTAGAATCTGTCCATCCCTCCCTGTCTCTGAGCCCCCCTTGACACACACACACACACACACACACACACACACGCACACACACACATACACACACACACAACCTCAAATGACAGACAAGAACCCCTGCAACACACCCCTGCAAGGCCATGCACCTATCCAGATATCCTTGCAGATCTTACATCTTCAGAACACTCTTACATTTTCTTTCTTATGAGAACATCACTCACATTTTGCAGATAAGGAAACTAAAGCAGAGAAAGGTCCGATCCCTTGTGCAAGGCCACATGGCTAGCAATAGGCAGAGCCAGGATAAGAATTACATCCCGACTCAACTCCAGAGGTCTGTCCACTAAGCTGCCATGGGAGTGGGGGTCACACTTGCATCATGTCCAGCTTCCACTGCTCCAAACCATGGATGTTTCCTGCTCTCCTTCCAGTTTACATCTAACCTACCAATAGCCATTCAGGATCTGTTGGGCACTAACCAAGAACAAGGGGGCTTCCAAATAGCAACCCCCCTGCTGCACTGATGCACAAGAAAGCAGCATCTCTGGCTATCCTTGGTTTTTGTTTTGTGGTGCTGGGGATAGAACTTGGGGCCTAGTGCATGTTAGGCAAGTGCTCTACCACTGAGCCCTCCTCCTTTAGTTTCTGACCTGAGAATGGGCAGTGCTGGAATTGGAGTGGACTATCCTGGATGGGAACTAGAAGTCCCCATGGCATGGCCTTGGTGCTGCTGCTTGGAGCCCAGGCTGCAGGGCTGGATCTGCAGCAGACACAAGAGAGGGCGAGGAGGCCACAGACCTGAGGCCAGCTGCAGCTGAGAGCTGGGAATCCCAGCCTCAGAGGTTCTTCTGCAAGAGAGGATGTCAGGGTCCTGAAAACCCAGCACTCCCCCTAGCCAAAGTAGCTTGACCTTGAACCTGACCCAGGGAACTACCCAATCCAAACTCCAGGGAGAAGAAGGAGTTTGGGGAGAGGGTCTTCTAACCCCAGGGTGCTCAACATAAGCTCCCCAGCAGGGCAAGGCATCCTGCCTTTGGCTGGCTGGCTCCCATATCCCTTCTGGCTACATCACATAGCACAATCAGCATGAAGCCCAGGACTGAACACTGAGAGAGAGAATGGCAAACAGTTACTTACAGTTCCTGTGCTAGAGACATACACAGAACGTAGTGGAGCCTGGAAGAGGGAGTCTTTCATGCTGACCCACCAGAGCCCCATGAGCAGGTCAGAGGAGACTTTGTAAAGAACGTGACGTTTCAGCAGGTCCTGGGTGAGTAGGCTTTTTCGAGGTCAAGCTGAACAGTCAATGCAGAACAGAGGGACTGGGGAGGACAAAGCAAGGAGACATCAAAGTTCACAGTGTGTTGAGGGGACATCAAGTGGCTCAATGTGGCCAGAGCAGCAGAGATAAGAGGCACAGTGGAGAGGTAGGCAGGCCAGGGAGAGGCGAAGATGGCCAGAAAGGATGGCCACGCAGGGATGGAATGGGCCTAGATACTCACAAGGCATCTGGCTCTGTCCTGAGAGCCAGGGTGATGCTCACCAGGATGGTGACAACAACCTGATTTTTGGTTAGGAAACACTGCCATCAGTGTGCAAGCTGAGTTATAAGGGTACAAAACTGGAGAACGGAGAGCTGTGAGGAGGCTGTAATGGGGTCATGGCCTTGGGATTGAAGAAGAGGGAATAGATCTGAAAGCCCTTCAAGGTTTAGATTTGGTCACTTGCTGAGTGTGGGGGTGAGAAGCAGCAGTAGCTGAAGATTTCTAGCTCTACGATGTGGCTGGACCGCTCAATAGGCTCAAATGACTCCTTACTGTCTACCCTGAAGAGAGCAAAGCCTGCAGTCTGCTGTCCTGCTTTCACCATCCAATCAGACTCGTCCCAACTCCTGTGCACGTGCCCCTGCCAAATCGACCCGCTCTCATTCCCCCACCAGGCCAAGCGCCAATGCTTTGTGTTCTGATCTCCACAGGTGCAAGTCGTTCCTCTGCTCCAACGTCTCTGATGTGGTCACAGTGGCAGTGTAGGGGTTAGGTATTTCCTGGGTACCAAGCACCATGGTACCTGCTTGACACATGTTATCCACCTTGATTGATTTTCATAACAACCGTTTGAAAAGGGTTAGCCCTGTTTTACAGATGAGGAAAGCAAGGCTCAGAGGGCCCAAGTGCCTTGCCCAAAGTGACAGTGATGTGACAAAAACTCTGTTGCAAGTCTCTACAGTATCCTCTTTCTGTCAGGCAGACTTGCTCTGTTTCTATTTCTGTCATTGCTCTTCCTTCCTCTTCCCATCCCACCCCTACCTGGTGGCCTCACTGCCTCTGTAGGGCTTTGACTACTATCTGTCTTGCGTTCAGGTTATTCAGGCCTCCTTTGTCCAGATTGGAAGCTCCTTGATCAGGATTGATGCTTGATCTCACAGGGATGTAACGTCATTCACGGAGCTGCTCTAGTACTGAGTGAGCCCACAGCCCTGGATGATGTGGGAGGAGGACCAGGCCCACTCCTAGGGCACCCTCTCTCCTTCCCAGTCCGCACCTCTCCAGGCCTCCGGGACTCCTTCCCAGACAACAAGATGCAAGATCGGCTTAGCCAAAATTCCTAGCACAGTGCACACACTGTATTATGATGTGTTTCCCCACTAGACTGTTGGGCCAAGAATGAATTTTATTATTACACATAAAATGCCTACCATTTATTTCTAATAATAGCTTTCTAACAAATTGCCAGACATTTTCTCCCATCCTTTACAGACTTTATACTACTATAAGTAGAGATTTTGAAATCCCCCCTTCTTTTTTTTCAAATGACATTGTCACTGAGGTTCAGAGAGGTTGCATATATTGCCAGTGTTATTCAGCAATAAATTGTTAGAGATGGGAAGTTCAACTCCAAAGCCCATGTCTTTCCCAAGCTCCTCTGACACCTAATGGCCTAGAAGCATGATCAGGGTTTGCTAAATGGAATGAGTGAGCATCAGCTGTGCTGGGGGAGATCACATATGATCCGTGATTTGGCATTGCATGCAGAAGGAAGGAAGGAAGGAGGCAGGAGAGCTGGGAGAGGCCTCCTGGGGGTTCTCTCCTCAGAAACCACCGAGGGTGGAGGTGCGTGTCAGAGTCAAGGCCGTCTGTCTCCTGACCTCTGTGTGCTTGTCTCCAGGTCCGCTTTGTGAACAGCACATGGGTGTTCGGGAAGGGCATGTGTCACGTCAGCCGCTTCGCTCAGTACTGCTCCCTGCATGTCTCAGCACTGACGCTGACGGCCATTGCTGTGGACCGCCACCAGGTGAGGGCATCTAATCCCCATGCTCTGTCCTTCCCTCTCTGGCTTTCCATTGCTGAAGTCTGTGGGAAACACTCTCAAGACAGTGTGTTAGCCTAGCCTTCTTATTGATCAATATGAGCCCGTAGATTAGGGATCCTAAACCCTTTGTCCTAGTTGTTGTAAAAAGTTATTTCCAGTTCGTTGTTTCAGTGAAGACTCACTGCTGGCAGTTTCTGTCTCAGAAATCAATGAGCTTGCTTGGGGGTAGAAAAGCAAACATGGAATATCCCAGATGAAAAGAGAGCAGCAAAAAATGCAGTCAGAGACAAGGCCCTTGAGTGGGAGATGGATGTTCACTGGCCCAGACTGTTGAGGAGGACAATCCAGAATGTCCAGAAGGCAGGAGCAGACATCACAGTGGACATGGTGGCATGTGGGGTGGGGAAGGCCTGCTCTCTGTTCTGCCCCAATCAGAAGCACATGGGTGGATATGGTGGTGGGAACCTGAAGAGGACCAGAAGAGGACCAGAGGATATCCATCCCAGAAGGGGATGGCTCCCTGCCGGGGGCCTTGCCCATGCTAATTCCATGAGCTTATGTTTTTATGCTTACTATGTGGAATCAAGGCCCAGAGGCCCAGAAAAGTACATTCATAGTTTTTCTAAGACCAGATAACTGTGAGGGATGAAGCTAGAATGAGGACTGAGGTCTGTCTGGCTTCAAGCTCATGCTCTGATTACTAGACCACCGTACCCTGAGAAGATTCAAAGTTACCTACAAAGCCAGTACTGTTAGGGCCACCAGGACACAGAGAGATGGGGTTTATCCTGAGAAGAGCCAAGAGGTGCAACAAGGAGCAGAGGATGGGGGCTCAAAGATGTAGGCTCAAAAATGTAGTCCAATGTGAGGAATAATTTTCTAATAGAAATACCTAAAGGTGGACAAAGCTGCCTGGGAGGTAATGACTGTCACCAGTGATATCTAAGCAAAGTGACAACTTGATAGGGATGTTTTCAAAGGGATTCATGTATCTGCTGAGGAACAGGACCAGTCAAACTTTGAAATCTCTGTATCTCTGAAATGCTGTCATTTTGTAAAAACCAATTCACATATATTACAGGTACTTTAGAGCAAAGTGTGGAAATTTGCATATAAATATTTCCTGCCTTTTCTTAATCTTGTCCTTTTATTCAGTAAGAGCTCTGGGATACCTTTACCTGGCCTATGTTTGCTTCCATTTAACACAGCTGAGTCCAGGGTCTAAGAAGGGTCTGAGGAACAGGGGGTGAGTTTTGCTCAGGTGACCACGTTTGCTGTGTCATATACTCAAACACAAGGCCTCGACCCAAAGCTAACAGAGTGCCTAAGTGGTGTTCGGGGTCTCTACCCAGGCTGCCACTTCCTTCAGCAACCTGACCACAGGGGTCGGAGGGGCAGAAGTGGCAAAGTCCAGAATGGAGATGTGAGGGACAGATACTGGAGACTCATCAGGTCTTTCCATAAAACCTTCAAAAAATTGGGAGAAAAAAGAAAAGAGTCCTGAGGATACATTCAGAATATCGCGTTCTGTTCTGCCCCAATCAGTGCTTTGGGATGGTATCCTGAGACAGCAGCAACTCCATAGGACCTCTCTCCCCCTGATCCTGGCCTCATTTCTCCCCAAATACCTTTTTCAAGGAGTAATGATTCTCGTCTTAAAATGAGGATGCTTTTAAATTCCCAGGTCTTTTTAAAGCCTTTTAGAAGAATTGATTGGCGTACAGTAGCAATTCCAAGACGCATTTCAGCTCGAAGCTTGTAACTCTGGCTTTATTATAGGTGTGTGAAAGCAGCACCACACCGCAATTTTAGTAATGGCTTTCACAAACAGTGTGTGAACTCCCAAATAAGTGTCAGTACAGCTCTCTGATAGGTGACGAGAGTTGGCTCTCCGCATCTGTCAGCCTCAGACCCTGTTGAATCTTTTGTCACCGAAGGGGTCTAGAATCATGGGGAGATGAGATCAGACCTCGAGGACATGGGCACTGAGCATGGACTTGTCCCTCTGCCAGCTTCGCTGTGCCCTGCAAGCAGACCCTCCCCAATCCCTCTCTGATGGTCTCACTGCAGCAAGAGGCGTTTGAACTGCCAAGAGTCGCTGAATCCAGATGGCACTCTCTTTCCACCCCTGGAGGTGGGCCGTGGAGTGGAGCATGGCCTGATCTCCCTTGCCTCCAGCTTTCGGGTGCAGTTCAGGGGCTCGACAATGAATGTAAAGGGTGCCTGACTTCCTAAGGAGGACTTCCCTTGTGCGACAAGTGAGTGGCATCATTTGGGTTCTCACAGGCTTCCAAGTTCGGCTGGTGATGCTGATTGCTTGTTTTCCAGGTCATTATGCACCCGCTAAAACCCCGGATCTCAATCACAAAGGGTGTCGTCTACATCACTGTGATCTGGATCATGGCTGCATTCTTTTCACTCCCCCACGCTATCTGCCAGAAGTTGTTTACCTTCAAGTACAGGTGAGGTGAATTGGGAGGAGCAGCCTGGGACTCAGAGGAGCTCACCCCATCCCTGTCTTCTCCCAAATTGACTGGGACTTTGTCAAGGGGAAGCTGGAGCCCCCTCTGGAGCCATCACTCTGAGTTAGGAGCACCTGTCTCACTGTGTCATCCCCTCCTGCTGCCTCCTGCCCATCCTCTGCATTTTCCCCTGCTTTTTCTCGTTTTTTCCTCTCAACAACTTTAGCTTCCTCCTTATTCTCTTTTCAGTTTGCCTGCAAGGACAGGCAATAGTTACCAGGTTCTGCCACCAGGGGGTCGTGTGCTCACATAAACTGATATGGCCATCAACCACGCCTTGTTTAAAATGAGCAAGGTTTAAATTCTCACAAGACTTAGGAACAAATATGCATGTCTATGTGTGTGTGTGTGAGGTAGGGTTCTCCACCTCCCTCCCGCTCCCATTCATATTTCTTTATCATATACTTTCACCCAGTGAGGAAAAATTTAAACTACACAGGCGTGGTGGTGCATGCCTGTAATCCCAGTACTTGGTAGGTTGAGACAGGAGGAATGCAGGTTTGAGACCAGCCTCAGCAATTTAGTAAGACCCTCAGCAATTTACTGAGATGCTGTTTTGAAATAAAATAAAATGGTCTGGGGGTGTAGCTCAGAGGGAGAATGCTGCTGGGTTCAATCCCCAGTATCACAAAAAAATAAAGAAAGAAAGAAAATTAAACTAGTTCATTAAGGCTTGTCTCCCTGCTAGACTGTAAGTCTAGGACAAGATAGCTCCTTCTTAATACCTACGTTTTTATCTCTATGTAACAAGCCCTTAATCCATACTTACTGAATGAATAAACGAGAGAATGATCATGGAGTGGTTTTCAACGTTTTGCGGTTGTTTTAGGTGAGGATCCTTAGACACAGTCCTGAGATCAAGGCAGGTACGTGTGGGAGTGCAGTATCAAGGCAGTGCTCCTGGGAATAGTAGGTGAGGGAGTGAGGAGGCAGGACTGGCAAGAGGAGACTCCAAGCCAGGGTGTGCCTTCAGAGGAAGCGCAGCACTTTGGAGCAATATGATCGGCAGTTTGCCCTACCTTGATGCAGGGAGCTGAGCTCTCACATTCTAGTCAGCCATTGGTTTCAGAGTTTCTAGGGAAAAGAGAAACTCCAGCCACTTCTGGCTCTTGACGAATCTGTGGAAAGGTTGTCAGTGGCCCTAGGGAGGTCCCAAACGCCTAGAAGGTGCTAATGTTTCTTACTTGGATGTGTGTGTGTGTGGGGGGGGTGGACAGGAGCTGGGGGCTGGTGCTCTGACTGGTAAAGGGGGCCCTGGAAATTGAGGGGTGCAATGCCAATGTTTACTACAATTGCCATGAGCTGTGTCCCCCCAAAACACATGTTGTTCACTCCTGTGACAAAAGCAAGGTCAAGAGAGCCCAGCCCTGAAGGGGGATTTCAACTAATTTATAAAGGCTCCCTCTATGAATTCCAGGATATTGGGAAGAATCACACACCCAGGCCCCCAACATTCAGACTCCCCATCTGCCTTAGCACACGGAGTCTACTTTTTTCTAACAAAAGCAAAGGGAGTTTTCTTCGTGATGATTACCAGCACACATAGCAAGAGCAACAAGCCATATGAGTACACGTAAGAAGGGTGAAGAAGACCAGGGAACATTCTCTATAAAATAGACACTTGTTACATGAGTGGCTGAAGGAATGTTCATAAGCTCACACTTTTCCACTCATATCCTTAAGATCCATCATTTGTTTTTATCATTTCTTGGTTCTGCTTCAGAATGGAAAATTAGTATACTGGGAAATTCAAAGATTTCTTAAAGATAAATTAGTTTCCAGAGTAAGAACACTACTGTTTCATTCCTTCATTCAACAAATCCTTATCTGGCCTCTACTACAGATTATGAAAATGCACAGTTAAGAGGACACAGGGATTCAGGTGTCTTCCTTACCTTTGTAGAACTCCCAGCCTTATGGGAAGCCAGAAACATGATTAGATACTTAGGCTACAGTGTCAAAAGTGCTATGACAGATGTGCCAAGAGCCCAGGGGAAGGAGAGGCTGGCACTTCTGGGGGTGAAGCCTTTCCACACTCATATCTCCTCCCTGTCGCCCTCTTCCTTTCTCCCTTCCTCCTGTCCCCAGTGAGGACATTGTGCGCTCCCTATGTCTGCCAGACTTCCCTGAGCCAGCTGACCTCTTCTGGAAGTACCTGGACCTGGCCACCTTCATCCTACTTTACATCCTCCCCCTCTTCATTATCTCTGTGGCCTATGCCCGTGTAGCCAAGAAGCTGTGGCTGTGCAACACGATCGGGGATGTGACCACGGAGCAGTACCTCGCCCTGCGGCGCAAGAAGAAGAAGACCATCAAGATGCTGATGCTGGTGGTGGTCCTCTTTGCCCTCTGCTGGTTCCCACTCAACTGCTACGTCCTTCTTCTGTCCAGCAAGGTCATCCACACCAACAACGCCCTCTACTTCGCCTTCCACTGGCTTGCCATGAGTAGCACCTGCTACAACCCCTTCATTTATTGTTGGCTGAACGAGAACTTCAGGGTTGAGCTAAAGGCATTACTGAGCATGTGCCAAAGGCCACTGGAGCCTCAGGAGGACAGACAGCCTGAGCCTCAGGAGGACAGGCTGCCCTCCCCAGTCCCTTCCTTTAGGGTGGCTTGGACAGAGAAGAGCAGTAGTCGGAGGGCTCCACTAGCCAATAATCTCTTTCTCTCCTCTCAACTCCAGTTTGGGAAGACAGACCTGTCGTCTGTGGAACCCATTGTGATGATGAGTTAGAGGAGGCTGGAAAGAGGCAGGGGAGGGTCTATCTCCAGCCGAGGCTGGAAAATGACCTGTCCTTTCACACAGGATCTTCACAGTGCTGGAAACAAGTTCCTGGGAAACTGCCTGGCCTCCTATCCCCATTTAATGTGCAAATAAAAGGCAACTACCAACTAGGCATCTATCCATACATTACCATCTAGGAAATGCTGTGAGGTGTAGCAGCCTGGATCCCTGAGCAAGAGAACCAAGGGCAACCTCAGCTCACATGGGGACTGAGTCAGTCAATTGCCTCCAACTGCTGGGCAACTGCCTTCCCCACTTCCTACTGCTGAGCATCCATAGAAGAAGCCTGACTCATACTTTGGGAGTAGTTGACCCAGATGCACAGAGCTCTGCTGGAAACAGGTCCCCTGGCCAGTGAAATGGCAGCAAGCCAGGGCAGGCATGGAGGTTTTCATGCCTCGCCTTCTGAAGCCATGGGGCCAAGACGAATCCCGAGTCTTCAGTGGCCTGGCCATCTACATTTCAAGGCAGGACCAATTTAAGTTCCTTAAAATGGAGAGAAAGTATCATTACCACTTTGAGAAATTCAGAAAAGCACAAAGAAAAAACATTAACTCCCCCCATCCCATCAATTTCTGGTAACCTCTGTTAACGTGCTGTGGATTTATTTGCATCTTTTTCCTTTGTGTGTAGATGTGTGTACTTTTTAAAATTCTGAACAATGCTTTTCCATTATATTGATGATCAGCAAGAAACGGGTGTACAGCAAAGTACTCCTGAGCCCCTCTCCAAGGGTAGTGTCCACCAGGTGAATTGAAGAACAGGGGAGAGAGGAACCAAGGTGAAAACTGTCCCTAAGCCAACAGCATTGGTTCCACCTTGCAGCCAGTGATGAGTAGTGCCTGAGAGACCCCTCCTTCAATGGCAGCCATTGGGATGATGCGCCAGAGGACAGGACTCATCCAGGAGGTATATTTCCTTCTTTCCTGCAATCACATAGAAACAAGAGGGGGTGAAACATTGTTCTGTTTTCACAGGAGATGAGAGAACAGGCTTTCCAACATGCTGGAAATAATTGTGCTTAGACACTTCGTACGCCCAAGCTGTCTAGACAGGCCATTTCTCTGCATTGTCTGAATAATGAGATTTTTTCACACCACTTCCTAAAAGAAGATTCACTGTCAACATCACCTTAGGAAACTCACGTGTTACTTTCACAAATTTAAGGGGTCCTTAAAGAAACCTTATTCCTTAAGGGCCCACTTTCCATCTGGTCCTAGATATGACTCACAGTGTCAGAGAGAGAGAGAGAGAGAGAGAGAGAGAGAGAGAGAGAGAGAGATGTCAGGCAGAAGGGAGCTTAATTCTCCAGCCCGGAACAATTGTTGCCATCATGCTGGATTTAGGTTTCCTTGTAGCCCCAGAGAAATCCTGAAAGCAAAGCATGCATATGAGGTTGAGTGTGAAACAGGTTTGGTGAAGAAAGGGTTCCTCCAAGATTCACTTAGACCTCTTGGCTGTTAATTGAAACTGAACTTGATTACATCATCTGCTTCCCTACAATGTACCATAGGAGTTTCTTCCACTAATCTATTTATGAGGATGTTAGAAAATTTCCAAGATACAAAATTTTTTAAAAAAATCATCTACTGAACAGTGGATTAAAAAATTACTTTCATGGGGGCAGAGAGTGTTAATTCTAAGTCCAAAGGGATCCCCAGATAAGTTTCAGGCCAAATGTGCCTGCCCTTATTGTCTTTGTGATGTCAAGAAGTAGCTGTTAGTTTCATCCCAATGCTCCTGTAAAAATTCTGTAAACCAGAGTGAGAACAGGAAGCAGGGATACAGACAGTGTGCCCTGCTCTGGGACTCATGGGGAAGCTGCATTCACTCATCTCTGAGGGTGTCTAGAAATACTGCACCTGGGTCCCATCTGTCCCCTTCCCTATGTTCCCTGTGCACCTCAGAGCAAAAAGTGACTTGTAATTGTGAATGTGAAATTTGTAAAACCTGAGTTTTTCCAATATATGCTGTAAAGAGTGCTTTATTGTAAATTGTTGAAGTCTCAATAAAATATCTTTTGAATGTGTGGTTTGTGCCTCTTGGACTGTTGACTCTTGTCATGGTTGGTGACCTTTAAAATGGGGATCCACATGAATTACATGAAAGGAACATGGAAGTCATCTCCCCAAGGCCTGGAATTTCAGACAAGGAAATCCAGGTGTTGAGAAGGGTAAGTAGCCAGTTGAAAAACCTCTGGAGCTTCTTCTACTAGGTCATCTGCCCAAACCCAGTGATGGTGAATCTGTGCTGCATGTTTTATTTTTATAGTTTTATTGGCACATTATAATTATACATCAAAATGAAGATCAAAGTGATATAATCATACATGCATACAGCACTTGGTGTTTCCCTCTGAATCCCACCCCACTACCAACCCCTTCCCATACATGTTAGCGAGATTGGTAGTGATGCCTTCATATATGAACATAGCATTATTTGAACTGTTTTCTTTCTTCAGTTCTCCTTTCCCTCTTATTTGCCTACCTCCCCCAATCCCCTTTCACTATTCTACTAGTCTTTCTCCTCTTTTATCTAAAGCCTCTTTTTGTTTCCTATTTTCTCTCTAGCTTCCACAAGGGAAAGAAAATATATGACCCTTGACTTTTTGCTTCTGGCTGATTTCACTTAGCATAATCTTCTCTGGTTCCATTCATTTTCCTGCAAATGACATAATTATGTTCTTCTTTACTGCTGAGTAAAATTCCATTGTGTGTATATACCACATTTTCTTTATCCACTCATCTGTTGACAGACATCTAGGTTGGTTCCATAATTTGGCTATTGTGAATTGTGCTGCTATAAACATGGGTATACATGTATCAATATAGTATTCTGACTGTAATTATTTTGGAAAGATACCAAAGAGTGGTATAGCTGGATCACGTGGTGGTTCCATTCCTAGTCTCTTGAGTCTTTTTTTGTTTTATTTTTAATTTTTTAATTATTTATTTTGGTACCAATACTGGGATTACAGGCATGTACCACCATGCCTGGCTTGTGCTCTGGCTTTGGGTTTTAACCCCAAGCTCCATATGTTCCTTGGTGATTCAGGAGGAGGAAAAGCTGCCACTTGACCTGGAAAGCCATTCTCACACTCGCGTGTGTGGTGGGTATCGCCTTACCTGCATTCACCGTGGTGATTTCTGACACACCTGCCAGGTAAACTGGGTGGAAGTCTTTATTGCATACGTAATTATCCTGCTGCCATCCAGAGCATCTGTTAAAATCAGCTTAAACATATCAGGGACAGTTAAAATTTGGGGTAACTGGCTGAGCCTAGAGGAAAGTTTGAAGGAAAAATGAGTTATAGGAGAAGGAGAAAGAAACCAAGATTTATTGACGCACGTGTGTGTGTGTGTGTGTATGTATGTGTATCTCATACTGGGGATTGAACCCAGGAGTATTCTACCTCCAAGCTACACTCCCAGCCCTTTTTTAATTTTATGTTTTGAAAAAGGATCTTACTAGGTTGTTGAGAGTCTCGCTAAATTGCTGAGGCTGTCTCAAACCTGCAATCCTCCTGTCACAGCCTCCCAAGCACTGCGAGTACAGGCCTCAGCCACCATGCCCGGCTTGTTAACACTTTTTTTTTAGATAACACTTTAAATTTTTATTTTGTTCTGAACATTAAACTATAAACATTTGCCAAGATGCCTTGTTAACAGGCATCTTTTTTATGTGCAGTCCTATGCTAAATACTCTGAGCTCATTATCCTATTCACGCTCAAAGCAATCCTCCAGGGTGGTATTATTATTTCTATATTGCAGACAAGAAAAGTGAGGGTCAGCAAGCTTAGATAACTTGATATCTTAGATCAGACTCCAAATTAGAAAAATGCTACCCTTTTAGAGATTAAGTTCTGAGAAAGTGTGCAGAAATGAATCTTACCTTTTTTCCCCTTTTTGTGGGGGGACAGTGCTGAGAATTGAACCCAGGGACATTCTACCTCTAAGATACACCCTCCCATTGCTATTTTATTTTTTTTATTTTGAAACAGGGTCTAAGTTGCTGAGGATCTCACTAAATTGCTGAGGCTGGCTTCAAACCTGTGATCCTCCTGTCTTAGCCTCCCAAGTACTGGAATTACAGGCATGCACCACCACACCTGGCCTCCTTTTTAATTATTATTATTTTTATCCAGTGTTCTCTACTTTTCTTGATTGTGAGAAAATTCTCTGCCTTGCAGAGAATAAGCTATTTGCTGCTTCATGAGAATAAAGTGCTTGAACTTAACAGTCCCCCCCCCCATTCCTAATTCTAGTCCAGCAGGGACCCTGTCTTCAGAATGATCATGAATTTAAGATGTTCAGCTTAAATATGAGGAAGGGAAAGGAATCACAGACATGGGATTTAGGGTACTTATTAGTGTAGGTGGGGGAGAAGGGGTACTGGTTGGTGTGAGCATAGGTGAGGACCACAGGGTTAGATACAGATAATTGTCCAGGTCTCAGCTTTTGTTTTGGGCAGTGGCTTCATGAGTGCTTATTATAAATTAAAAGTAATGAATTGAATAACTAAACAGATAGCTAAAAACAGGTCATAGACAGACCAATGTTGAATGTGCCATAAAACCAAGGTATGGTGGCATGTCTGTCATTCCAGCTCAGGAGGCTGAGACGCTTGAGCCTAGGAGTTCAAGATCAGCCTGGGAAACATAGCAAGACCTGTCTTTAAAAAAATACAGTGTGCTGGGCGTGGTGATGCATGCATGCCTGTAATCCTAGTACTTGGGAGGCTGTAACAGGAGGATCACAGATTTGAGGTCAGCCTCAGCAACTTAGTGAGACCCTCAGTAATTTATTGAGGCACTGTTTCAAAAAATAAAATAATAAAATATAAATACAATAAAATAGGGCTGGGGGTATAGCTCAGACATAGAATGCCCCTGGGTTAAACCTCCAGTAACACACACACACACACACACACACACACACACACACACACAAAAGAGTGTGCCATAAACCAAGGATTATAATTAACCCCAAACTGTGCACCTGAGATCTATAGACCAATCAACCAACCAACCAACCAACCAACCAACCAACCATACAAACAGTAAACCAATGGAAACAGAGACACAGACCTTCACTTTTCTTCCCCGCACCCTTCCAATCAAGTTACAGCTACATCTATATTATTAAAATATGCAGATAGAATTCACTGCCAAGATAACTAAGACATGACAATTATTTTTCCTTTTTAGAACAACCTTGTTTTTCTGAAGTTAAAACCTGCTTCTTTCTTTGCTTAGTTTTCTATATCACTGTCACTAATTCTTCCCCAGTTTTTCAGGTAGTTAAGCCCCTTCATGACATGACACACGGTTCTGCCAGCCCCGCGCTGTGCGCTGTGCCCCCAGAACTCCCCAGCTGTCTGAGTGGCACCTGTTCTCCCAGCCCTTGCCTGCTCCCCTCTCCAGGCTTCATGTAGTTCAGCTTCCTGGAGTCCTGTCTTCCTTTTTTTTTTTTTTTTCTCAGTGTACAGCCTTCTTTGGGAAGAGCTCATCTTCTAGCAGTTTCCAAGGAAAGGTGCGTAGGAGCTCATTTCTTTTGAGACCTGATCTGTCTGAAATTGTGTTTAAACCATACTTAATCAGTAGTATGTCTGAATATAGGATTATGGGTCGAAAATCACTTTCTCACACAATTTTGAAGGCATCTGTATTAGTTTTATATTACTGCCACAACAAATTACCACAGTCTTAGTGACTTAAACAACCAAAACTGCTTATCTTATAGTTCTGTAGGTAGAACAGGAGTCTGACATGGAAGGGCTGCATTCCTTTCTGTTGGCCCTGGGTAGGACCTGTTTCCTGCCTTTATAGCTTGTAGAGACCTCCCATACTCCTGGGCTCTTGGACCCCTTCCTCTAGCTTCAAGACCAGCAGCAGTGCATCTGAGCTTCTTCCATGTCCCGTTTCCCTATGACTCTCTTCCCCATTTTTCAGGGTTTTTGTGATTGCATTCAGCCTACCTGGGAAATCCAGGATAATCTATCTTAAAGTCAGCTAGCTGATTAGCAACCTTAAATCCACCTGCACACTTAATTCCCCTTTGCCTGAACATATTCACAGGTTCTAGGCACTGGGATGTGAACATCATAAGGGAGGCCATCATTCTGCCTAGCAACATTGTTCTTTTGCCTTTGGCTGAGACACTGGTTGCTTTTCTGATTCCCAGTTCTATGCATGCAACCTATAGCCAAAAAGGTGAGTTGAATGGATTGGGCTCACCAACTCTGCACCTTTCAAGTACACAGTGTTGGCACCAGCCACTGTGATTCTTCCAAGGTTATGATGTTGCTTTGGGTTCAATATTTTTGCAGGGAGGAGGAGCTTCAGGAACTTCCACTTGATACCACTGTAACTGTTTTCATGTGTTGATTCTGCCAGTGGCTAAGTCCTCCCACTCCACATTTAGCAACTCAGGAACCAACCCCAGAATAGGCTTATGGACCCACAATGAGTGGGGACACGACCCCAAATTCCTTTTATCACTTGACTCCCACAAGCCCACATGGTTGATGGGGATGTAAAATGGTGACTGCTTAGTCACGGCATGCTATGGAACACTTGGGACTTACCCCATAATGCTTACCCAATTCTCATTGCCTTCAAAACCTATGAAAGGAGAGAATTCCAGATTCCCATTTCCTTAAGAGTCTGTGCCAGCCACCATTTGTGGAACAAATTCTTTATTGATCAGTGTTCTTTATTATAGGAAACAGAAGACATTCTAACTAGTTTAAATCTAAAAGCAATTTATTACAGGATATCAGAGAGATTATCAGATTTTCAGGGTCATTAGGGAGCAAAGGTTTGGATGTTGTACAAAGAGGAGCAGTACAGCCAAGGGAAGTGCCAAACTGGCCATCACTCAACACTCGGGACAGTAGAATCTCTGCGACAGCTGCCGCAAGTGAACCAACTCAGTGCAACTGAGTGTTCCTGAGAAGGGCTTTTTGACCTTGACACATACCTCACTCTGCCTTCTAAATTTCTGTGAGGGTGTTCCCTGCCAAAACATAGGACACATGCAGATAACCAACTGCAAAGGGGTCTAGAATACGCGATCTTGTGAAATGAAAATCAAATGAACCGGCCTGATGTATCTGCCATACCAAAGATTCATAGAAAGTGATTTCGTTCAGTCTTTGAAAGTCTAAAACTTCATTCTGCCCTAATTTCATTAAGTATTCCTCAAAGACCTGTGTGTTAAAGGCTTGGTCTCCAACCGATGGCACTGGGAGTTGGTGGGATGTTTAGGAAATGGGGCCAAAAGGAAGTCAGGTTACTGCCCTTGAAGGGGATGCTGGGACCCAGCTTCCTCTCTCTTTGCTTTCTAGTTGCCCTGAAGGAAACAGCTTTGCTCCATCACATACCCCTCCCCCAAAAATGTATTGCTTTGCCACAGGCCTAAAAGCCACAGCACCAACCAACAGTGGACTGAAACCTCTGCCATCATGAGCTAAAAAACTTTTCCTCCTTATAAGTTGATTATCTCAGATATTTCTGTTACAGTCACTGAATTCGGACTGTAGAGAATAGCAGGTTGACTGTCATTTTCCCTTAATACTCGAGGGTATTATTCTATCATTTCTGGCATCTATCGTCAGCGATGAGGGGCTCACTGTTTGAATGTCTTTCCTTTGTAGGGAGCCTTTTATTTTATTTATTTCTCATCCTTATTTTATTTCCCAACCTTTAATTGACAAATAAAACTCATACATACCTATAGTATAAAACATGGTGTTTTGATAAATGTATACATTGTGAAATTATTAAATCCAGGTAATTAATATACCCATCACCTTATATAATTATCACTATTTTTTGTGGTGAGACCATTTAAGATTTACTATTTTAGTAATTTTCAAGTATACAGTACATTATTATTAACAAAAGTCACCAAACTGTATGATAGATTTCCAGAAATTATTCACCTGCCTAACTGAAACTTGGTACCCTTTGACCAACATTTCCCCATTTCTCTTACTACCTCCCAGACCTTGACAACCACCACTCTACTGTCTGCTGCTCTGAGTACAACTTTTTTAGATTCCACATATGAATGAGGTCAAACAGTGTTTTTCTTTCTGTGCCTGGCTTGTTTCATTTAATATAATGTCTTCCGGGTTCATTGTGGGTAGCTTTTAAGAGTTTTATCTTCATCTTTGACATCGTGAACATTTACTACTATTTGGGTGCGTATTTATTTATTTTGTTTAGAACTCTGTATGATCTTTCACTCTCAGGATTTATGTCTTTTTTTGAGTTCTGAAAAGTTGCCTGACAATATCACATTGAGTGTTACCTATTCCCATTTCCTGTTTCTTTCACCCTGTAACTTTCATTTGTCAGTTTTTGGGGCTTCTTATTAGATCCTCGTTGACTCTTAACTTTCCTTTCATATTTTTTATATCCTTATATGTTGCATTCTGTATAATTCCTAAATATCTTTTAATTCATTACTTCTCTCTTTAGCTGAATAATCAATTATTTATTATATTCTTAATAATGTAAATGATTTTTCTCATATTTCTAGTGTAATTAGATATTTCTTTTTGAAATGTGCCTACTCTTTCCTTTCCTTGTATTATAGACAATATTCTTCCCTCTATCCCTTTAAAGAGCTTAGTCATTCGATGTCTAAGTCCCTCAGAGACTAAGCTCATCTCTGTCATTCTTCTGCTACAAATTTTTCTATTTGTTGTACCTGATAAATCTCTTTTATGAGGGTGGCTGTGTGTTTTTTAATTTTTGCCTATTACTCATATTTGGCAGGAATCATTTGTTATGAAAGTACTGTGGAAGTACCATGTATGTGTAGGTATCCTGATGAATGAGCTAACATGTAAGGACCCTGAATATTAGATGAATTGCCTTGTGGTTTAATCAAACTTCATTTTTTCTACTCCATAATTTTTTAATTTATTCATTTTGTTCCCTATACCCTCGTCTTCTCCATCACCTAGATGAAAGCTTAGACAAGGCTCTATGACTTTTTAAAATAAGCTTTTACCTTTTAAAACAGTTTTAGGATTACAGAAAAATTGTGAAGATAGTATGGTGAGTTCTTCTATACCTCCATACCTAATTTTCCCTATTATTATTATTATTATTATTATTATTATTGTACTGGGGTTGAGTCCAGGGTTATTATATCTCCAAGTTACACCCTCAGCCCTATTTTTTTTGAAACAGGGTCTTGCTAAGTTGCTGAGGCTGGCCTTGAACCCTTCATCCTCCTGTCTCAGTCTCCCAAGTACTGCAATTACAGGCATGTGCCACCACGCCTGTATTTTCCCTATTATAAACATCTTTTATTGCTATGGTATATTTGTCACAATTAATGATCCAATCCTGATATATTACTCTTAACTAAAGTCACACCTTATTCATATTTCCTAAGTTTTTAATGGTCTTTTTCAGGATCTCATCAGAGTACCATATTTCATTTAGTCTTCCTGTCTCCTTTGGCTCCTCAAGACTGGGACGGTTTCTCTGACTCTCCTTGCTTTTGAGGATCTCAACAGTTTTAAGAAGTACTGTGCAGGTGTTTTGAAGAACGTACTTCAACTGGGATTTGTGTGATCTTTATGACAGAATGATGGATTTAGGGGAGGAAGACTACAGAAGTAAAGTGCTATTTTCATCATGGCAGATCAAGGGCACATACTACACACATGAATTATCACTACTGATATTAAATTGGTCATCTGGCTGAGGTACTGTTTCTCAGGTTTTTCTAGTGTGAAGTTATTCTTTACCCCTTTTAGACTGGCTCTTTGGAAGAAGACAATAGGCACAGCCCACACTTAAGTAGTGAAGTTAGGCTTCACTGCCTTGAAGGTGAAGTAGCTACATAAATTATTTGGAATTCTGCTGCACAGTTTTGTCTTTTCCCCCATTTTTATTTACTCATTTATTTATATCAGTATGGACTCATGGATACTTATTTTTATACTTGGGTTATAATCTAGTTCTTCTTTAATTTGCTTCTCAAATAGTTCCAGCTTTGGCCATGGGGAGCTCTTTTTGTTGGCTCCTGTGTCTGTTTAACATACTCCTTTCAAGGTGGGGTTTTGTTTTGAGTACTTCCTTAGTTTCTGGAGCTATGATATGCTCCAGGTTTATTTTATGTATTTCTTGATCTCATCCTAGAATCAACTACATCTCCAAAAAGACTGGCTCATGTTATGGGAAAATGGTTTTAGAAATCAATATCTGCATGCTAGGTGTGCTCTTTGCCACTGGAGTGTAATTATGTCTAGGACCTTTCTGCTGGCAAAGCAAGGAAATACATGTGTTTATACTAATGTGTGAATGCACATAGCTATAAACATTTTTACATGTAACCATATATGTGTGTGTATATAAAGTGAAACATGATCTCATACTGGTGTCTCCAACTTGGATACATTGTCACATGGAACATTCTAGCTTCCTTCCCTTGCTTAGCTATAAACTCCCACTCCAACACTGAGAATCCTGCATCTCACCATCTACCATTCATTTACATAATTGTTCAGTTCCAATATGCATGCATAACAATGTCAGAATTGTTAACTCCTTCTGTGGAAAACAACTTTAATAATTAGAGTACAGCGCAATGTGCAACTCATTTCGCCTTTAGTCTTACAGACTCCATTTATTTCCAAAGTTACCATTGGAAAGTTTTAATTTCCAAACTCAGCAATGTTATCCTGAAACTCTTTTAGTAAGATTGTTTTAGTCATTTGTAATACAGTTAGATTCTTTTTTTCTACGGGCATTCCATCCTGGGATTCATCCAGGATTCCATCCTGGAATCTTCTGACCTAAAAATGATAGTGTTTTAATTTGTATACATTAAGATTCATTCTTTGTCCAGTAAAGTTTTCTGGGTTTTGACAAATACATGCCCATCGGTACAGTATTACACAAAATAGTTTCACCTAAAAAGTCCCCCAGCTTCACCTATTCAATACTCATCTTACCCTTCCTCCACCCTAAACCTCAAGTAACCATTGATCTGTTTTGCATCACTATAGTTTGTCTTTTCTAGAATATTATACAGTTGAAATGACACACTATGTTGCCTTTTCAGACTGGTTTCCTTCACTTAGTAATATGCATTTGAGATTCATCCATCTTTGTAGCAATGACAGCTCATTTCTTTTGTGTTTTTGTTTGTTTGTTTGCTAAATAGTATTCTATTGTCAGATTTACCACAGTTTGTTTATCCATTCATCTTTATTCAAGGACATATTTGTTGTTGACAATTTTTGACATTTACGAACAAAATTTCTGTAAGTAATGGGTTGCTGGGTTTTGTATGGATATAAGTTTTCAAATCAGTTGGATAGATACTTGAGAATGTAATTATTGGATCATATGATAGGACTATGTTTGGCTTTGTAAGAAACTGGCAAACTGTCTTCCACAGGGGCTGCGCCATTTTGCATTCCTATCAGCAATGAATGAGTGTTCCTGTTGCTCTACCTCCTCATAGTTAATTGGTTTGGCCAGTATTTGGGATTTTAGCTATTCTAATAGGTATTTAGTGTATCTCATTATTGTTTAAATTTACATTTCCCTAATGACAAATGGTGTTGAGTATCTTTTCATGTGCTTATTTTCCACCTGCATATCTTTCTTGATGAGGTTTCTGTTCAGATCTTTTGCCCACTTTTTAGTTGGGTTGTTTTCTTATTGTTAAAATGTAATGGTTATTTGTATGTTTTGGATAGAAATCCTTAATCAGATATGTATTTTATAGACTTTTTTTTCTCGATCTGTGGCCCATCTTTCTATTCTCCTCATGATGTCTTCTGCAGAGCAGAAATGTTAATTTTTAATAAATTCCAATTTATCAATTCTTTTCTTTTTTTGCGGTACTGGGGATGGAACCCAGGGACATTCTACCTCCAAGCTATACCCCCAGCCCTATTTTTTTATTCTTTATTTTGAAACAGGGTCTCACTAAGTTGCAGAGGGCCTCACTAAGTAGCTGAGGCTGGCCGCGAACCTGGATCCTCCTGTCTCAGCCTCCCAAGTACTGGGATTACAAGCGTGCGCCACCACGCCCGGCAATTCTTTTCTTTCATGTATCATGCTTTTCATGTTGTAAGCTCTATGGCAACTTTATTTTGCATACTCTTAGATAGAGTTTTAAGTAAAAAATTCACTTTCAAATTTTAATTTCATAAATTAAAATGTCAGGTACAAGAATCAGTTTGTAAATCTTCATCTGAAGCTAAGTTTTGGCCTGTTTCCTAGCTAACACCTGCAGTGGCAGCCCTCTAACCTTGGGATATGGGCTATGCTTGGTTTCCACTCTGACATCCTTTATCACATCCCTCGCTCTTTAGCTCCCACTTGGGTCCCCAATCAGGGATGAGTCAAAGAGAGGAAGGGATGATAAGTGTTCTTACTTGATGGAGTGACATCATCCTCTCCGATCTGAGCTCAGTTGCCTTGTGGGCGCTTTCAATGGCTCTACAGAGGCTTCCCATGGCCTCTTTAACCACAATCCTCCAAGCAAAGATGCAATTGATTCCCTGCAGCACTCTGCCCTCAACCTCTGGGTCACTACTGAACCATGCCACCAGATTCGAATGCTGGGGCCCATTCCCTCCCCAGCGGCTCCAGTTAGGCTTTCTGTGTGATTGATGTCTTTTTTTTTTTTTTTTTTTGCGGTACCGGGGATTGAACGCAGGGGCGTTCTACCTCCGCGCTACACACCGGCCCTATTTTTTATACTTTATTTTGAAACCGGTCTCACGAAGTTGCGGAGGGCCTCACTAAGGAGAGAGAGAGAGAGAGAGAGAGAGAGAGAGAAACAGGGAGCGAGAGAGAGCTGAGGTTGGCCGCGAACCCGGGTCCTCCGGTCTCCGCCTCCCAAAGTACTGGGATTACAAGCGTGCGCCACCACGCCCGGCATCGATGTCGTATTCATAGACATCACTCCAGGGTTCTTTCCCCAGACATGTTAAAGCAATGGAGGCAATTCAGCATGGCACCCTTCTCTTTGCAAAATCATCGAAGCATTGAGTCAGACCTTATCCGGTCTCCTATGATCCCCTGACCAGAATCAGACATCTGTCCACAGTGGCCCTAGAATCCAGGGAACACATATCAGAATCTCAAGGGAAGCCGGGCGTGGTGGTGCACGCTTGTAATCCCAGTACTTTGGGAGGCGGAGACCGGAGGATCCGGGTTGGCGGCCAACCTCAGCGCATATGCGCGCACGCGTGATCTATCTCTCTCTCTGTCTTTCTCCTCTCTCCTCTCTCTCTCTCTCTCTCTCTCTCTCTCTCTCT
>PVJS01017023.1:0-13206 GCA_004027185.1 Glis glis | reverse complement strand
ATCAAGAAAAGAATATATGGTGGAGGTCTGTCTCGTACTCACTTTGATGTCAGTCTGATAGACATTGAATTGGTCCCTCAGTGAAACTGAAACCAGAAGGGACCAGTGTTAACGTTCTCTTATGTAAGTCGCATGCCCAGAGCCCAAGATCAGAGGCTTCTATCCTTGGATGAGTACAAGTAGTTAGCCCAGACATGGCCACTTCAAAGGAAGAGCTACCGAGCTCTGCCCCTCAGAAAGTCTGTACACATTTTTAGATTTTATACGTGCAAAGCAATTTCATCAGCCAGAGCCTTGATTTTCTTTCTGGGAGAAGCTGGAATCTCTTCCCTCTTTTATTATATAAAGTTTTGCTGAATCACTTTTTCCTGACTTCAATTTCTGTTTGATGAAAGTTCCTTCCCTCTATCAGGCCCTAAGGGCATGTGTCAGATCATTGCTTCTGGTAAATCTTACTCTTTCTTGTAGATCTAAGATGTAGAAATACTGAACTCTTTTCCTGCATACAAAACTCAGTTATTCATTTTCATAGATTTGCTGTAGGTTCCTTAGCATTGTCTATGCACATGCCCATGACTTCTGAAAATAAAGATGGTTTTACTTCTTTCTAATATATGTGATTTTAAAAATCTTTTCCTTATCTTCTGCACTAATTAGGCTTCCCGGTACAATAGTGCATAGAAGTGGCGAGTATGGCTGTGCTTGCCTTGTTTCTGATGTTAAATAGAAAGCATTCGGTTTTTCATCATTAAACATGAAGTTTATCACAGGTTTTTTTTGCAGACATATTTTATCATATTGAGGATATTCCCTTTGATTCCTAGTGTGCAGAGAGAATTTACCATGAGTGGGTGCTGAATTGTGCCAGATTATTTTTAGTTGTATAATGAGATGATCATATGAGTTTCTCGTTTATTCTAAGAACATGATAAATTACATTAATTGATTTTTAAGTGCTATAACAATCTTTGCATTCTTGAGATAAATCCTGTCTGGTAATTGTGTGTGTGTGTGTATGTGTGTGTGTGTGTGTGTGTGTGTGTGTGTGCGCGCGCACATGTGCACATATGCACTGGCGTTCTACCTCTGGTTCTACAAATAGGGCAAAACCTATAGAAAAGAGAAAAAACAAAAGCAAATAGAAAACTTACCCTTTAGAGTGTCATCTATACAAATTTCAACTCACCGCACAATATCTTAATTTTTTTTAACTTTTGAGAGTTGTCAGGTAGTTAATTGCCTTTCAAATTCTGTCCAGAGCTTTTCGATGTAATCAGC
Source organism: Glis glis (assembly GCA_004027185.1). Taxonomy (NCBI): domain Eukaryota; kingdom Metazoa; phylum Chordata; class Mammalia; order Rodentia; family Gliridae; genus Glis; species Glis glis. The sequence goes on along the minus strand of PVJS01017023.1, from coordinate 11,928 downwards.
TTGAGAGGTAGGCTGTCGTGGGCTTATGCTGCCATAGGGAGTTAGATTTCAGCTCCCGAGTCTGATTTGTTGAGCCTGGCTCCCTGGAGAGCTTCCCTGTGTGTGCATATTTTAGTGGTAAGCCAAGGATTTGGGCAAACTTTATACCCAGATTTTGGAGTGCAGCCCTTCTGAGATGTTCTAATTTCTGGAATTTCCCTTTCAAATTTCCATCTGTTCTGCTGCTCTGCACCCTGTTATGTGTCATCTCCAGCTGGTAAGCTTACTGCTTCTTATCACCAGAGTTTGGCAAGTTGGGGAGCTCCTCTGGGAAGGAAAGCCTTAAACCCTCGTTACTTCCCTGACATATTAATGGTCATTCATGAGCACACTCTTCATGAGTTTCTGCTTATCACTTGGACTTTTAAAAGTACCTTCAAATTGTTGTTTTGAATAATTTTTTCAGTTTATTAAATTATTGCTATCTTCAAAAGGAATTGCCTGACCTTTTTATTCCACCATTACAGAAGCCCCGTTCTTTTCTATTTGATTTTTAAAATAATTTCTATTTTGCTGCAGAGAATTCCCCATCTGTTTATCAGTACGAATATATATTTTCCTTTAAAATACTTAAATATTTCTAATACTGGCTGCTTTAGGGTTTCTTATTGACTAACTGCAACATCTAGGGTCATTTCAATTGGTTTCTATTGCCTGAATTTTCTTTTAAAGTCTGAACCATGTTTTTGTGTTTCTTGGCACATGTAGTGATAGCTGATGGATCGCATGCTGGACATTATGCTGGTGTATTAAAGAGTGTGGTAGTCAGCTTTCTGTTGCTGTGATAGATACCAGAGAAAAACAATTTGAGAAAGAAAGGTATATTTTGACTCACAGTGTCAGAGGATTAGTCCATGGTTGGCTGGCTCCATTTCCTTGGGTATGAGGTGAGGTAGAACATCATGGTGGAAGGCTGTGGCAGGGGAAAGCTGCTCAGGTCATGGAAGCCAGGAAGCAGAGAGCGTGAGAGGGAAAAGGTCAGGGACAAGATATAATCCCCCAAGGGCATGTCCCCAGTGACCTACTTCCTCCAGCTAGGCCCCACCTCCTAAACTCTCCTCCACCACCCCATAGTCCACTCAGAATGGATTAACCCTAGGATGATTTAGCTCCCTCAAGATCCAATCATTTCCTAAAGGCCCCATTTCTGGACATTGCTGCATCAGGAAACAAGTCTTTGAGTACATGAATCTTTGGGGGGCATTACAGATCCAAACCATAACAAAGAGGTTCTGGATTTCCTTTCTCTGAAGAGTTTTGTTTTCCTGTCTTGGGTCTTGCAGGCAGTTAACCTTGATATCCCCGGTAGTGCACATCAATAGAAATTACTCAGTTCCTCCAGATACTGTCCTGCTGTTCAGGCCAGCTCTCTGGTCCTCCCCAGCGCATGCACAGTTTAGTTTGTCTCAGTGTATGTTCAGATTTGGGAGTTTGCTCCTTCTGTACCTCCCTCTCCACAATTTCTCCCCTAACTTTCCAGACACTAAATAAGCCTGAACTGTGTCCCCTGAGCCTCATGCAAATTGGGGAATGTCTACAGACAAAAAGCCTCAAGCTGCACATCACACCAATTGCAACTATATTTTAAGGATAGACTCTTACTCAACTTCTACATACTTTCTGTCCCTCTCCAATGCCCTCATATAGTTGTTTTGGGATACTTTTCCAGATTTTAAATTACTCTAGAAGGATCAATCTGACCCAGTTTTCTCCCATTAACACCCTAAATGAGGTTTTAAGGTTGTTTCTCAGATTAGCCTTTCCATGCTGACAAGTATTGTGAATTTGGACCTATATACAAGCATAGAGCTAACTTAGATTTTTTTATTTCTTGCAAGTAAGTGTATTTTCCATGCATGGCCCGGGATGCAGAGGAAGCTTTCACACCACTTCCCACTAGTACCACTAGTCATGCCACTCAATAGTCAGTCAGAAACTAGTCCACTTCTACCATTCACTATGTAAGCACAGCCACCTAGACTTCCAGTTTTAGGTAGGAGGTTCCACCAATGAATGTAGTTTCCGTATTCACAAAGGCAATATAACTTCAGCATCTATCATGTACATTTAATCTTGATATCCCCATGAGCAGCTCTGATATTCGCTTCTATCCAGAAGTTGAGCTGTTAGTTTACTTCTTGGTTATAACATCTGGATTTTTCCATTTCTTAGTTTTAAACAACATCTCTATGTGTCTTGAGTAGGCATGGAGTATCCTGTATCAGCCTAGTCATGCATCTTGAACAAAACACCAAAAATTTACTTTGCATAAGGATTCCTTAAAAGTATTTTTAAAATCCAACTTTTCTTATGCATTCGCTACTTGGGAGATGGTGCGCAATTTAGTCAACTTAAAGTTAAAAGCTTATTTAAGAGTCACCGTGAACTGAAAATCAAGCAGTTAAGATGTGCACGTTTCAGACATGCTGAGAATTTCCAAAGAAGATATAACTTTATAGGTAAATGAAAACATTCAGAAAGCACCGATAAGATGCCACTCCATAGCTATTAGAATGGCCCAGATCTGGAACACAAACAATACCAAATGCGGGGGAGGATATGGAGCCACAGGAACTCACTCACTCACTGCTGGTGTGAATGCAAAATGGCACAGATACTTTGGAAGACAGTTTGGAAGTTTTTTACAAAAACTAAACTTACACTTCCCATGTGATTCGGCAATTGTGCCCTATGGTGTTTATTCAAAGGAGTTGAAAATATATGTCTACACAACAACCTGCACATAGATGTTTATAGCAGCTTTATTCATAATTGGCAAAACTTGGAAGCAACTTGTTCTTCAGTAAGTAAATGAATAGGAGCACAGAGAATTTTTAGGGCAATAACACTATTCTATATGATATTACAATGGTAAACACATATTAATGTACATTTGTCTAACCCCATACAATGTACAACAGTAAGAATAAAACTTAATGTAAACTATGGACTTGGGGTGATAATGATGTGTCAGTATAGGTTCATCAGTTGTAACAAAAGTACCTCTTTGGTCAGGGATGTTGCTAATTGTGGAGGCTGTGCATGTGAGGGCAGTGTGTGTATGGGAGATCTCTACACCCTCTGTTCAGTTTTGCTATAATCCAAAACTGTTCCAAAGAAATAAAGCTATTAAAACAAAACAAAACAAAAAGATCATGAATCTTGCTGACAATCTCCTGCTTCCTCATTTCTCCCAGACTTTTCCCAAACTCTCTCCACATCCTACTTTTGTTGGTTGAATTGTCATTCTAAGTCCATCTGGTAGTATTATATTAATCTTCTTGGGCTGCCATAGCAAACACTCACAGCCCAAATGGCTTAAACAACAGAAGTTTATCTTCTCATAGTTCTGGAGGCTGGATGTCCAAGATGAAGATGTGGTCAGGGTTGGTGTCTGATGAGGCCTCTCTCCCTGGTTTGTGGATGGCTACCTTCTGTCTGTTATCACGTGGTCTTTCTTCCCTTGTGTGCACGGAGAGCAATCTCTGCTGTCTCTTCCTCTTCCTCTGAGGCTACTGGTTCTATCTGCCTAGGGCCCCACCCTTATGCTTTCATTTCATCTTAATTAACTCCCTAAAGGCCCTAAGACCAAATATTGGAGATTAGGGCTTCAACACATAAGTTGGGGGAGGCACAATTCAGTGCATAACATTAAAAATATTTTGCTTAGCCAGGCATGGTGGCACATGCTTGTAATCCCAGTTCTTGGGAGGCTGAGACAGGAGGATCACAGGCCAGTATCAGCTACTTAGTGAGGCCCTCTGCAATTTAGTGAGACCCTTTTTCAAAAATAAAGAATAAAAAATAGGGCTGGGGGTGTAACTTGGAGGTAGAATGCCCCTGGGTTCAATCCTCAGTACTGAAAAAAAATTTTTTTTTGCTTAAAATTCCTTTTCTATCTGATCACATTTATACCATTTCTTTTGATTACCCATCTTAAAAATGAGCTAAATAGCTTCTTATACTTCTTTCTTCTTCCTTTTTTTTGGGGGTATCAGGATTGAACCCAGAGGCATTGTACCTCTGAGCTACACCCCCATCCCTTTCTATTTTTTATTTTGAAACAGGGTCTCACTAAGTTACTGAGGGTCTCGCTAAGTTGCTGAACCTGTGATCCTCCTGTTCCAGCCTCCCAAGTACTGGGAGTACGGGAGTACAACACTACACCAGCTTCCCATACTTATTTCTAAGTATGTGGTTGACCAGAGATTAGAAGTCCAAATTACTTTAAAGTGAGGAATGTAGAAAGGACTCAGGTTTCTAATGTAGACAGGGCCAGTCCCTACAGGAAGATAACCAACAAGGGATTGAGTAGAACTTCCTGCAAGTGCCCAGCCAGCATCAACGTGCTTTTTAAGAGGAAGATAAAACTCAAGTAGAAATGAAAACTTCATTAGAGTGTGAGGTTGCATATGGGGAGTACGTGACTTTGATGAAAATGTAACTTGGAGGGCCATCAGGAGCCAGTGTAGACACTTTAACATAATGTCATTCTGAGAGATTTGTTAGTCTTGGGAATACCCTGGGAAAACGCCAAGGAGCTTCTCTCTTGTGTCAGTGAGACAGAGCAGCTGTTTTTTTTTTTCTTCTTTCTGTTGTTGTTTTTCTTTTTAAGGCTAAATAATAAAGGTTCGTTACATGTTGTTTGGCGAGTAATTGACATTGGGACCATATAGTGCTAGAAATAAACATATCTGAGGAGATGTAGAATGTAAGTCACCTTCAGACTTCAGGGAAAAAAGGCACAGCAAAAGGAAGAAAGTACAAAAAGGGAACTGATAGCTAAGACAGGGTGCCAGATCATTTTTCATGGATTCTCTCCAAGGAAAAATGGTTTTCAAGCCTCAGTCCCTTAGCAATGAATAATTTTTATTTTGCTCCCTCCCAGTGCATTTCGTATATACCAACTGGGGCATGAACTTGAAAGTAAGGAATGAATCACTGTTGCAAAAGTCCAAAGAAAAGTGGGGCTGTTTTTGATGAAAGATGGCGACATATGCGTTTCAAAATAACACTTTAATTTCCTTTTATTTCCCCAAGTTTTTCCAACTAAACTAAATAAGAAGCAATGAGTTGAAATCACAGCAAGAAGCAATTAGGTTTGACAGAAGAGAGACGCTCTCAGAGCAGCCCCCGTGTGAGTGAGGCTTGAAGACATGGAACTGCTTCCCCAGGAAGGCTGAGGAACTCTGTCCTTGCAGGTGCTTCTCTCAGAAGCAGGGCTCGGTGGAGAGGTCCTTTGCTGGGCGTTTGTCTCATCCTGTGACTCAGAAGCCAGGAGAGGCAGGAGAGTGTGGTGATGAATGTCAAGTCTCTGCTAGAATCCATTTAGGCTGGTTACAACCTGCGAGCTCTTGGGTAATGAAATGAACTTTTTGAAGCCGCAATGTCATTGTCTGTAAAATGGGGTTGTTGAAGGGATTAAACAATGCAGACAAAGTGCTCACACATTAGTACTTGCTCAATAAAACTTAGCACTTATTTTTTATATTTTTTAACATTTTGAAACAGGGTCTTGCTAAGTCACTGAGGGTTTTGCTAAGTTGTTGAGCTGGCCTCCAGTCTGTGATCCTCCTGTCTTAGCCTCCCAAGTACTGGGATTATAGCATGAGTCAAAGCTGAACTATCATTCCCTGATTAGGCCCCTGTTGCCTGCAAAAGCCCCTTTTGCTTGCAAAAGTCAAGCCTCTTGACTTCTCTTCCTGCTAAGCTGCACCATTCACTTGTAGTTCCTTAAATGTTCTGGACCTTTACAAAGGCACATAGTTCTTCTTTTCTTTCCTACTTTCTTTGTTTTCAAACCAGGGATGCTGCTGCTGCTGCTGCTGCTCCTCCTCCTCCTTCTCCTCCTCCTCTCCCTTCTCCTCCTCCTGCTTCTTTTTCTTTGTTACTGGGGATTGGACCCAGGGGCATTCTACCTTGGAGCTATACCCCAACCCTTTCTTTTATTTTTTACTTTGAAACAGGGCCTCTCTGTTGCTGAGGCTGCAATCCTCCTGACTCGGACTCCCAAGTACTGGGTTTACAGGAGTGCTTCAACATGTCCAGAATTTTTTTGTCTTCTTTAAGTCCTATTTTTTCAAGTATCAGATCAGGATAATGTCCCCCATATCCAGACCCCAAATGTAGGTTAGGAGCCTTTCCTCTGTGAAAGCAAAGAAGGCTGATTGTCCTCCAGCTCTTTGCATGGTTTGCTGCCCTGCTTGGCTGTCTCTTCCTGTCAAGTGGGTGGCTGCCTGTGGAAGGAAATGGTATCTGACCTTTCCGGTAGACTTCTCTTGAGTGCCCAGCACAGAGTAATCGGGAATAAATGTTGGCCAAATGTCTGTGTAACATAGATATTATTTGGTAGAATGCCCCTGGGTTCAATCCCCGGTACCGCAAAAAAAAAAGATATTATTTTACAAATACTCCTGCAGTTTCTCATCTTAAATATACTTTCCTCTCATCCCAACAGCTCTTAAGATATTAAGACAGCTGGACGTGGTGATCCCAGTACTTGCGAGACTGAGACAGGAGAATTGCAGGTTTGAGGACAGTGCATGATAACCTAGCAAGACCCTGTTTCATAATAACAAACAACTATATGATCCAGCTATACCATTACTGAATATCATTCCAAAGGGATTGAAACCAGAGAACTACAGTAATATAGCATACCCATGTTCATAGCAGCACAATTCACAATAGCCAAATCATGGGACCAACCTAGGTGTCCATTAACAGATGAATGGATTACAAAACTGTGGGAAACACACACAATGGAATTCTACTCAGCAATAAAGAAGAACAGAATAATATCATTTACAAGAAAATGGAAGGGCCCGGAGAAGATTATGTTAAGTGAGATCAGCCAATCACAGAAAGAGAAGGGTCATATGTTTTCTCTAATATGCATAAGCTAGGGAGTAGTTGGGATACAACAGGGACTCCAGACAATGGTGGAGAAGCCTCAACGGAGCCAGGGAAGTGGCCGAAGGGAAGGGAAAGGGGAAGAACAAAGTTCATTAATGGAATTATTACCATCGACCATGTGTACATATGAGAATATACCAACGCCACTCTCAGTACTCTGTATTGGGGGGAGGGGAGGCAGGGGGCACCAAGTGGTGTGTGCATGTTTGTTACTGTCAACTTGATTTTTTCATTGTGATGTGAGACTATAATGCACCAATAAAAGCACATTTAAAAAATAACAAACAAAATAGTGCTGGAGGTGTAGCTCAGAGGTAGAACAGCCCTTGGTTCAATCCCCAGTAACACACACACACACACCCACACACACACACACGACATTAAGACTATGTTGTGAGCCTTGTTGCCTCAGAGAAGGGGATTGTAAATACCACCAAGAAGAAGAAGCCCACAGAGCAAGGATGAAGGAAGATAGGACACAAAGAGGAGCTCCTTCTAGACAGGGGAAGGAAGGGGAAAGCTTTGTGGTGCTAGAGGGATGGGAGGGAGAGCCAGAGAAGAAGAAAGGAAGAAGGAAGGACAAAGGAGGGAGCAACAGAGGGAGGGAGAGAGAGGGGGGAAAAAGGAAGGAGGGAGGGAGGGAGGAAGGAAGGAACAAGGAAGGAAGGAAAGAGAAGCAAATATTTCCTCTAATCCATACTTCTCTCCCCTAAGCTTGAAGGGGCCAAAGGCAGAAACAGTCACACAAGCTGGCGTGTTGAGGAAGACCTAGGCAGGTTCTCTTCTTTCTCAGATATGGGGGGAGGAGACTCAAAGCTTCAGAGAGAGGTACATGCCACGCTTGACATGGCAGAGGAGCAGAAAAGCCACAAAGATGGAGTCCTTGTGTGATTAGGGTAGAATTATTTAATTATTCTTATTGTGTCCCAGATTGTCCATCAGTGGTATTTATCTCAGGTACTTCTTAGGCACCTGAATTCATTATAAGCAGCTTGGTTCTTTTTTTCCCCCTGAGGGAAATTAAAACACACACACACACACACACACACACACACACACACACACAAGACCAAAAGCCACAGGAAACATTGTTCAGGTAAGAGCACCTGAGAGATGCTCGGAGCCTGTGAACTCATTCAGCTGTCCTGCTGGTCTTTTCTCATTAGGTACAGGGCCGAGAGAGACACAAATAAATCAAACTCCTGTGCAGCAGGCAGCCTCTGCTCTCCACAGAACACAAAGAGCGCCTGGGGTGGAGCGGTGTTTGCGAGGAGAAATTACCCTGGTTTGGAAAGCACGAGGTGCAAATCAAGGGCAGAGAGATGAGAGCCCTGGGTATTCAGATACCCAATTTAGCCATTAATTCATCAAGTATGGGCGAGTGCCTGTATTTGCTAAGCACAGTGGCAGGAAACACACAGAACTGACAGGGTATGATCTTTTTTTTTTCTAGGAACTAATAATCTGGTTAGAGGAGATGAGAAAGCATATGACTATACCAAGACACAGTGTAACAAGCGCAGTGGATTGGAGGGAGCACAGAAGAGGGAGGACTCAGCCATCTGGAGAGGGAAAGACCTCTCAGATGGGATGCACCTGAGTTGGTGTTCCCATCCTGCTCCATCTTGTCTAACACTAAACAGTCTAACTGCAATTCCATGGTGAGGCAAGCTGCCTGGAGGTGTTAGCACAGATCCCACAGGTTCAGAGCAAACTCCACTGAAAGACTTCCCTACTTGCAGATGCAAGTTCCTGGGGTCCCCAGGCCACCTGCACTTATTGGCAGCAAATTCAGGGGTTCCTGTGAGTCTTTCAGGCTGGACAGTGTGCTGGAAAGACTCACAGAACTCAGGAAGGAGCTACACATATGATTACAGCTTTTTTTTTTTTTTTTTTTTTTTTTTTTTTTTTTTGGTAAGCAACATGCACAGAGTGAGTTCTAGGAGGGACACAGAGCTTCTGTGCCCTCTCCCCAGAGAATCAGGGTATGTCACCCTCCTGACACATCAATCTATTCACCAGCCTGGAAGTTCCACTGAGCTTCAGTGCCAAAGTTTTTGTTGGAACCTCATTATGTAGGCATGATTGATTAAATCATCGGCCTCCTCCTTGAACTCCACCTCCCAGCCTCTTCCTCCCCCTAGACTCCCTAAAGTATAATCACTTGGCTGGACTTTCTGGTGATCAGCCCCCATCCTGTTGCTATCTAGGGACCTAACAAGAGTCACCTCATTAGCATAAAAAGATGCTTCCTTCTCTTGAGAAATTCCAAGGGTTTTAGGAGCTCTGTGAGAGGAATCCAGGACAAGGAGGAGACAAATGTTTTCTTACAGCACAGTTAGGTTTCAAAGGTTGACTAGAAGTTCAATTGATAGACACCCCATGTGAGTCACCAACTTCCTATATGATTTCAAGGAGGCACTCGACATGAGGCTCTGTCGACTCTGGTTTGAACCATCTCTTCTTACTCTGCACAGTGCCCAAACTATAATTTCCGCCATTACAACCATTAAAAACTCAGGTTAGGATGGAAATAAACCTATTTACTTGATGAGAAGGTGGATGAGAAGAGTCATTTAAAACCCATTTTCAGGTTAGCTCTGGTGGAGAGAAGGTTCCCAGGAGGGAGATGGCTTTGAGCAGAAAGGCCATGATTTAGGGAGTTTGGTTCAAAGCTCAGCTGGCCACTTAGTGGGGAGATCTTTGTCAAGTTGCTTACCCTTCCTGTGATGTACTCTCCTATCTGTAGAATGAAGATTCAGGACCAGGTGCTCTCTAAAAGCCTGTGGCCAATACTTCACGTTAACCAGTACCAAACCCATTCTGAAAGGCAGAGAGAACGCCAGAGTTGCTGGCCTAAACTGAGGTATCTAAGCCAGCCACTTACCTCCATGTGAGCAAAACAAGTCCCCATTTATCTGAGCCACTGTTGGTTGGATTTTTTTGCTATATGCATTTGGACCCATTCTGATACAAGGCTGCTTTATGTCTAGAGTTCTAACTACTTATTGAAGACTGATAATGTATAAAGCACTGGGATGCACAAAAAAAGAAATTGTTAAATATTGGCATGCCTTCCAAAATGCACAGTATTTGGGGAAGAGAAATGTGCAGGGCCTGTTACATCCTCTTTGAACTAGGCTGGTTTTAATTAAGGCTCTGCCACTTAAGGGCGGTGTAACCTTGAGCCAGACAACTGCTCTCAGATGTGGTAAACTCATTCACAAAACTGGGACTGTAATGCCCCTTCCCAAGGGACGTGGTAGGCCTGAGGAAGATAATACATGTGTTAATGTGTGTGGATGTTTTAGAGGCTGAAGGTTAATCTTCAGAGAAGTCTATTACCAAACACAATAATAGCATTGCCCTGCCCTGAAAAATAGAAGAATTTAGAATATGCTTACTTTCCAACCTGTTCTGTGTTCTAACAAGTGATTTTGCAGAGCGAGTGACTCACATTTTCCCCAAGGCCAAACAGCTCTTAATGTTGTTTATATAATTACCTTCCTTTGTTACATTCCTTCTGTCCTCTTATTGGTAGTGTTTTATGGCTCTCCTGATAGGAAATTATTTCTCGTGTTGGAGAGGTTCAACTTAAAACATGATAGGTGCCAGGAAGTCAGGAATGGTTGGAGAAGCTGTTATTTTATGGTCAAAGAATTCTAGAAAACTGTGATAAAATGTTAAAGTAGGTAAGACCCCCCCAAACAGCCAGATGTCACAAGTCTCCCTACTACCTCTTGGTTTTATTATGAGACGAGAGTTGTGTTCGTGGTGAGATCACTGGAAGGGGGGTAGTGGTAGCATGTTGCAGAAGATACTATTTTAATGAGAAGGTCAGACCTGCACAATCTGTATGAAAGTTCCCTTCTCTAAACTCTAGACTTGAGATTTTGCGTGGCCTGTTCCCCTGAAGTTCTTTGCGGTCACCTGAGAGACATGAATTCTTTTAAGATTTTGTAACCCAACATAATGTTCATTTCTTCACCCTCAGTTTTACAAATACAAGATGGAACTGGCAAAAGCATGTGGCTCGCTCAGCCCACAACCTATAAATAATGTATAAATAAGAGTACTATGGTCTGAATATTGCTGTCCTTCCCAAATTCACAGGTTGGAACCTAATAGTATGAAGAGATAGTGCCTTTTCAGGAGCAATTAAATCACAGAGGCTCTGCTCTCACGAATGGGATTAATGCCCTCACCAGCAAGGCTGAAGGGAGCTGCCTTCCCCCTCTGCCACATGAAGAGCAGCAAGAGGTGCCATCTCTGAAGTGGAGAGTGGGCCTTCGAGAGGCATCAGATCTTGGAACGCCAGCCTCCAGAACTACGAGAAACAGACTTTTATTATTTGTAAGTTATTCGGTGTAAGGTGTTTCCTTATAGTAGCCCAAATGGACTGAGACAAAGGAAACACACTGAAAGACATGATAATGATGATGATGATGATGATGATGATGATGATTCAGACTAGGGATTGAACCCAGGGGTGCTCTACATCCCAAGACCTTTTTATTTTTAAGATAGGATCTTGTTAAATTGCCCAGGCTGGCCTCAAACTTCCCCTCCTGTCTCAGCCCCCCCAGTAGCTGGGATCACAGGCGTGCGCCCATATGCCGGGCACATTAAAACCTGTGAAAGGCTCAAGCCAACACTTCTTAGGCCCCATAGGACACCAGAAGACCCCTGCTGTGGGTTTTGAGTCTGTGGGGGCAGCATGGGCTTACTGGCCCTCAAGAGGGAAGGAGCAGAAGTGAGTTAAAGAAGCACTTAATATGATTACATGGATACCACGTTTCATACAACTTCAGACACATGTAAATCCTCAATAAACATTTTTTTTTTTTTGCGGTACCGGGGATTGAACCCAGGGGCGTTCTACCTCCGCGCTACACCCCCGGCCCTATTTTTTATACTTTATTTTGAAACCGGGTCTCACGAAGTTACGGAGGGCCTCACCAAGTAGAGAGAGAG
>PVJS01017022.1:0-36711 GCA_004027185.1 Glis glis | reverse complement strand
AGACCCTTTTGTGTCCCCACTACTCCCTATATTGCGCATATTAGTGAAAACATATGACCCTTCATTTTGTGTGATTGGCTAATCTCGCTTAACATAATGCTCTCCAGATCTTTCCATTTTCTTGCAAATGCTGTTATTTTGTTCTTCTTTATTGCTGAGTAGAATTCCATTGTGTGTATTTCCCATAATTTTGTGATCATTTTTGCATTAATACATGAGCTCTTCCAAGCACATTCCACACCCACGCCCTAATAGTGACCTGAGAGGTAACAGGAGAACAGTTTAACAGCTCATTGGCGCTTCCCTGGGAGGGAGCTGTTAACTGTGAGATGCTTCTCAGAGCCATAGGCAAAGACCAGATTTCCACATGTTCCTCTGTGCACATAGAAGAACATATCTCCAACAATTCTCTCTCCCATGACCATACCCTGAGCTGTAATGCTGCACAATCTGTGCCTCCCACCTACACAAGAAGCAGATGTGAGCCAGCCAGGGTGAGACTGGGGCAGGAGCATGGAAACTGCTCACACGAATACAAGCAAACCCCTGGCCATCCCCATTGACCTACTGCAATATTCTTCACACACAGCTCAAATGTGCAACTGGAATCCACAGCAGTGTCACCCTCGGGCTCATTACCTTCACCAGACGTGGGTAAAAGGTTTGAAACATGCTCAGCAAACATCAAGATGATGTACTTCTTTAAATGGACAGCAGAATATTGGGTTAGAGATGAAAGAATTAGAAAAATATTGACAGGAACACTTTGAAGTACTTGTGATTAGATTTGAGCATGGAAACTACACTTGACATCAAAAGAGCAACCACACAGGTGGAGGTAACTGGCTCCCTGACACTCCATCTGTGGATCTCTTGCCAGTGAACACCGCGCTCGTACCTGGCATCCACACTTCGGAAGGAATTTAGGTAAAGGGCCCACTGTGAAGATGAGCAGGTCACTCAAAGGAGGTTGGAAGAGATTGGGAGCATCTTTGTCTTTAGCTTTTTTAAAATAAGATCAAAATTTTATTTAATATAAAAAGCTTTTAATCAAACAAATTAATGTTATATGGGTGGGCTTGTGTTGTAGGGAGCTTCCCAAGAGTGATCTTAGTCCAGGAAAAGCTGAGTGTCCACCTGGCTATTACCGAAAGGACAAGAGATGAGCACTGAAGAGGGTGTATAGAAAGGGAACCTCTACACACTGTTGGTGGGAGTGTAACTTAGCACAGCCTTATGGAAAAGAGTATGGCAGTTCATGAAAAACAAAACTCCTGCATTATCCAGCAATTCTACTTCTGAGCATACATCCAGAGGAAATTAAATTGGTATGTTGGAGAGATAGCTGAACTCCTATGTTAATGTTATATCTAGGTTGAATAATATACCCAAAATAGGCAGGATTGTTGCATCTTAAAGACCATGTCATGAGACTGGTAATCATTAAAATTATTATAGGATTATTTGCTTTGCTTTGCTAAGTGACTGAATTTGGCTAATTTAAATGTCTGAAGGAAATGCACCAAGTGTTGTGTGCGCCTATATCCCTATCACTGTGACAGACAGGAGTAGATAGTTGGCTCACAAATATGAGCTGTTTTCCTAACAAAGGAGTCATACCTACCCATTGTATTTTATAATAACAAAATTAAAAATTATGAGCTAATAAAACTGAGCCCAAAAGAAGTATAAGTAGAAAGATACTCCATTTAAATTTATAATGACATATACAGTCAGTACCAGGCACAGTTTTTAAAAACAAAACAAAATAAAATAACTTGTAATGTCATCTGGAGCAAGTGATATACTATCCTTAAGATACAATGAGGAGTTCATTTAGTTGGGCACAGTGGTGCATGCCTGTGATCCCAGTACTTGGTAGACTGAGACAAGAGGATTGCAGGTTTGAGGCCAGATTCTGAAACTGTGAGACCCTATTTCAAAACAAGAATAAATAATTTTTTTTAAAAAAAAGAGTTAATTTAGCCAGGTGCAGACCTGTAATCCCAATACTTAGGAGACTGAGATGGGAAGATCACAGGTTTGAGGCCAGCACATAGGAACTTAATGAGATCCTGTCTCAGAATAAAAAAAATAATATATAAAAGCTGGGCGTGGTAGTGCATGCTTGTAATCCTAGTACTTGGGAGGTTGAGACAGGAGGATCGCAGGATTGAGACGAGCCTTGGCAATTTAGTGAGATCCTGTCTCAATATAAAAATAAAATTGGGCTGGGTGTGTAGCTCAGAGGTAGAATGCCCCTGAGTTGAATCCCCAGTACCACACACACACACACACATGCAAAAAAAGTTAATTTAATAATAAATGTGCAATGGACTAGCTGATTTCTAAAGCTCTTTTCAGATTCTATAAGTTGGATTTCATGGAGGTTACATTTTTGTGTGATTGCTTAAGTCAGCACAGGACCTCATTCCTCCTAACATTTCAAAACATCACTTGAACAGGTTACTAGTACATGTGGCCCATCTTAGGAATCAACTGATTTTTAAAACAGAATAAACTAATGGATATTACTGAGTTATGAGTCTATGACGCCAAGTTTCAAAATATGCTGTGGCTTTTTTTTGAGTTACAATGGGGTATGAATTAAAATTCATGCTTACAGTCTAAGCTCCTCAGATAATTAGGACTGAGCCATCATTCTGTGCTTTTCTTCATTCTTTTCTTTTCTTAGTGGTACCTCAGGGTCTTCTGGACAGTTAGTAAATTCAGAAATTCACATTTCTCTCAGGGATATTTTGAATCCATCTAACGCCACATACTGTATTGACCTCTTTATAATTGCTTTTTGATTGCTCCAGTGCTGTGATAATGAGTCTGGTTGTGATTTTCCACACCACAGGAGTTTATATTTAAATGAAATGGCGAATACACATCCAAGGACTGTCAGATGATGTGCCAGTCAGAGTCCCACAGCACTTGTTCAAAACCTGTAGACGTGGGAAGGGGAGCGGGGGAGGAAGCCCAGACAGCAGACCCACAGGAGAGGAACCTTCCTTCAGGAGGTAGCAGTGACCAGAAGTTTGGGGGCGGGGGTACTAGCGTCTGTATCACCCGCTGAGAGGAAATACCTTTTAGTGCTTGAGATTGACATGGGAACTTTACAACTGATAATGTTCCTGATCTCATGCATTGATCATAATACTGATCGATGTTATAATGTTAATAACATTGCATCACTCTCCCCCCTGGTTGCTCACACTGTTAGAGCACTGTGGAAGGAGTCAGGCTCCTGACCATCAACCAACATGACGAGAGAAAGGAGGAGACCGTGTGAGCATGAAGCATGGCAGATGTTACCACGGTTTTTATCTTTGTCATCTGGATGAGGATTTGATTGCAAAGGGGTTCTCAGTGATTTGTGGGTTTAGTTTGTCTTCGAAGGAAAAGATGACTTTTCAAAGGCAAAGAAAAAGACTTTCAACTGATTAATAGAACAAAAGTGAATGTCTGCAACATAGGCCTTTCCTTTCATGTCCCCGTCCAGTGGCCTCCACGTTACCTAGAGTATCGGCCACTGCCCTAAGATGACACACAGAGCTGCACAGGCTCCCGTCTGTCTGAACTGGATGACACCCTCCCCTCCTGCTCCTCCAGTGCTGCAAGGCCTCCCTGCTAGCCTGCCTTCCTACTGGTCCCCTCCTCTCCCAGTGCACGTCAGCATCCTTGCAGGCCTCCACCCCAGGAGCATCTTACGCATGAGAAAGTCTCTGAGACCCTCCCTTCCATCTCAAACTTCTGAAGCTCTCCAGGGCAAGAGGGGGCCACAAGTCCAGGTGGGCAGAACTTGCTGGTCTCCAGAAAAGTGCATCCCCACAGCTTCTGGTGTGTGGTTTGTGCTATGAGACCTAACAGTGAGGTCAATGACGGAAGTGCCTTGGTATCTGGGGAGCCCGGGAGGCCACAATGACCCCCCATGTGGCAGGGAAGGTCATCCTCCCCAGGTGAGCACATCTCAGTGTGAGCTGCTGTTCATCCCACCTGTCCAGTGATGGGTGTCCTGGGCAAGGCCATCCCCATGGCCCTGGAAGGAAATCCCTCCCTCATTAGTGAGATGTGCCTCAGAAGTCTATTTCTGCCCAGCATAGTATCACATGCTTCTAATCCCAGTACTTGGGAGGCTGAGATAGGAGAACTGCAGGTTAGAGGACAACCTCAGCAACATAGCAAGACTCTCAGCAACCCAGAAAGAAGATCCTGTTTCAAAACAGGGCTAGGGGTGTAGCTTGTAGGTAGAATGCCACTGGGTTCAATGCCCAGTAACACACACACACACACACACACACACACACACACACACACACACCTATTTCTACCTCTGTACCTCTCTGTTTCACATGTTATCTTGTGAAACCCACATAAAGTAATTACTTATTTCATCATGCAACAACTATTCATTGATAAGCTACCACGAGCCTGTCTGGCACTCCTCTATGCATGAGGGTACCATAGGAATGGATCCCTCTGCCTCTGTGCAAGCATGACCTCAGGCCTGGGTTGGGTGGTGACCCTGGAGGCTTGACCTGGGAAGCTTGTGGCCACGCTTGCTCTCCGCAATGTCCGACCAGGGAATCCCCTCCTCAGCATTCGTACACCTTCTGTTGGGGTTTGGCTATCGAATGTCCCCTGGAACAGCTCATTTATTGACAATGCAAAACGTTTAGGGTAAAAACAATTGAATCATGTGGGTTGTAATCTCATCAATGGATAAATACATTCATGGATTTATTGGGTGGCAAGGTAGGCAGGTAGAGTGTGGCTGGAGGAGATGGATCACTGGGAGTGTGGTCTTGGGGACCATACATATGTCCCTTGTCCCCTTTGCTCTCTCTCTCTCTCTTTCTCTGCTTCCCACCACTGTGCCCTGAATTCCATTGATGTGACCCAGCCTAACATGGACTGAACCCTCTGAAACCTCCAGAACTGTGAGCAAATAATCTTCCTTCCTCTAAGTTGTTGTCATCAGGTGTTTAGGGTACCAGCAGTGAGAGTGCTGACTGAGACATCTTCACAGTGTCATCTTGTTCATAGGCCTCACCCACTCCCAGCTACCTAACATGTGTCTCAGAATCTAATTAATTTGATTGACTATTTAACAGCCTCACAAAATTACCCATGAAAACAGTGGGTATGCTATTTAAATGTCTAATTTAATGGCATGTCAACATTAATTTATATTTCTGAGACAGTCAGGAAGTCTGACTGCAAAACAAGATCACGCGTGAACACTGTAGAGTATCTGAGACGGAAGGTGATATTTGGGAGGTTTTTGTGTTGGGGTGTTTATATACAATGTAAGCAGAATGGCAGGGAAGAAAAATACCTTGAAGAACCAGAAAAAATAGTGGAGTAATTGAAGGAGTCAGAAACTTATTCAAGGCCCAATGATGTGGCCACCAGCAATAGAAAAAAACTGTAGTTCTGCAAACCCTACTGCATGAATTATCAGGCATTTCCCTAAGAGTAGCTGTGAGCTGGACTAATGACTGAACTAAGAAGCAAAGAACAGGGAAGAAAGACACCAGGGGGGACTTTAGAGCGAGGGGAGTGTGCAGGCCAGGAGATGGTCTGGGAACACGGGGTGACTGCCCCTCAGAGCAGCCTGGGGCTTTGGGACGTTGTGCTGCCTCGGTGCCAGGCAGTGTGGGATGAGGCTCCCAGCAGCTAACTGGGACCACTTTTACTTCATTGACCTATGTGGTACCTATTTGAAAAACACAATTCACACCCAGGAGGGAGACTCCTTAGGAATTGCATTCTTTGTGCCTTACTTTGACAAGAAAGAGGCATTGATGAGTGAAATCTGGAAAGATCTGGATCATTCTCTGATGCCAAAACCTCTTACTGCACTTTTATTCCCATGTAACTATCTAAAATGTAACTGGAAAACCACAGGTTTGCATTCAAAATTCAGGGAAGGAGCAGAGAGACATTTTGGTCAGTGGCAGGAAGTTACAGCTAGAGAGATGTGAACCCTGCAAATACTGTGCATACATGTCAATAATGAATATGGTGATCACTGGGTGAAGAGGAAATGTGTTGTGCATTTCAAAAAAGATTGAAAAATATTCAAGTATTTCCACCACAAAGAAACAATAAGTCTCTGAGGAGATAGATATGCTCACCCTGATTCGAGCATTACACAGCATATACATGTATCAAAATACCACATGATACCCTCTAAATATATATCATATCTATGTTTCAAGTTAAAAATAAAAGAATGAGTTAAAGTCCTGACACTGTTTTTACTAGCTGTGATGCAAGCAGATTTCATCTTCTACTTGAGTTCTATCGGCCCAAAACATGGAGGTAATAGGGCCTTGGAGACAGCGGTACGGGGATGAGATGAACCAAGGTGGTGGCCGTCAGGGAACAACCTGGGGCACATTCTAGTCAACAAGACATGGTCTCCAGACAGTGTTATCAGTCCAGTTCCAGACTCCATGATGGGTTTATTTCTCCTATGAATAGAGTTGGGAAACTTAACTCATCTTAAAATAGGAATATACCTGTGTACCCCATGGCATTGCTGCTGTGGGTCCTAAAGGGACAATATCCCAGGACACTGCGAACATCAGGAAGACTTCGTTCTAGCCACCACAGCGAGCAGAGGAAGCAGGCGGCTGAGCTCAGCTCACTGAAACAGGCACGAGGTCTCTAAGAATTTGTGAGCTGGTGGAAGTGTGGAGGCACAGGGTGCCCAGAGCCATCTGTGTGGGCTGACTGGCCTTTCCCAGAAGAAAGATAAACTTCCCCTGCCATCCTGGTGGGAAATGGTTTCAAAACATGGAGAAGGTGTCCATTAGAGTAGGTTCCTGCCCCCACAGAGAGGGGGAGATTTGAACGGGCACCATCTTTCCTGAGGTCATGTCTGAAAGACGGCTCCCAGGTCCTTGAGACAGACTTTCCTGAGTCATAACACCGGCAAGATGCTTTAAAAATACTCACACCTTCATGGGGTAAGAAAGAATTTATAGTTCCATGTTTTCCAGGGTAACCTAAAAGTCAGGAGGACACCAGGTACATTGGTCAGGAGTGGAACAGGCAGAACAGATGAAGGGGACACATGGGGCCCTGTCCCAGAGCAGATCTGATGGGGCACGTGAAGGTAAGTGTCCCACAGGTGCACTGTGAGACTCAACAGGGAAACAAGCAGGTGTGCAGTGGGAAGGGAAACAATAAGGGAAGGCGAACGATATCTCCAGACAGTGGTCTCTCAGTTCATAAAAGGAAAGGCGAACTCACCCATTGATTCACTCACTGAGCCGTTATTTTCTAACACGCACTATGAGGCGTGGGCCTGTGCTCCTGTGTGTTCCATTGGGCGACCGAGTGCAGATGTATGTACACTAAAAGCTCAATCAGCAGGTGACTACGTTTCTGTTGTTCATTCCTCGGTACCTCTATCAAAATACCTCTTGGATTCCCAGATTTAACACAAGGAAACCAGACACAGCATCTAGCCAATGTGTGCAAAGCACTTCGTGCAAAACCAACGCCAGAGGATGGGGCTCCTGGAGGAATGCCGAGCCTGCAAAGCCTCCCAGGAAGGTGCGAGTCGGCCAGGGCAGATCTCAGCAGCAACACGCAGGACAGGAGGACGCCAAGCACCTTCGCCTCAAAACCCAGCCCTCCCCAAGCCGACCCGCGACTCTCGACTCCTCGCGTCTTCATCATCTCTCCCTCCACACACAACTGGACCATGAGTCTTTGGAATCCATAAGAATAAAGCCAATCATGATCATTGAACTTCGGTGAGTAACTCCTATGTCCGCAAAGCCGCTGAACTCTGTCAGTAGATGCTCTTCTTTCCGTTCGTATTAGCCTCGGGTGTAGGTGTTAGTCTTCTTACTCCTGGATTTGGCAAGTTACAGCAAGAGTACATTAAGAATGGGGCCACATCACTCAACTCCAGACCTGCTGGAGTGCAAAAGAGGTGGCCACTTTGTCCCGCTGGGAGGTGACCCAGTGCTGACATCCTTAGACTCAAGCAGGATCTATCGAATGCATGCACCATGCACCACACAGCTTCCGACAGCCTTTCCTCAGGCTGCGTTTTCTAAGGCAAGAGACACCTTGCATGAAGACTACTTGGGGTATTTTCAGACACACGTTTCCCACCTAGCACCACCTGGTCATCCCACTTCTCACAGAGAACCCAGATCTGTACCTGCATGGACGTCCTGGGATGAGCTTTCCCCACACTTCGGTCCAAGGTGCTCACTGCTGAGCTTCTGACATCGTTCCTGTGTAAATATAACTAAACACTGTTTTCAAGCATTTTCAGAATTATGCTATATCTGCACAGTTGTTTTAGGAAAAATGTTTCAAGATACATTCCAGAAGCCAGGCATTGCGGAGGATGTAAGGACTCATTGACAGAATATTCATGCTCAAAAAGGAACGATAATGAGCTCCAAGATGGGTTGGAAACTGAGTTAATCAAATACATTAGACCAAATATAATAATAAGGCTGAAAGAAAATGTCATATACATTTCCTGCCCTGGAACATATGTCATCTCAAACTGTTTGTAACAAATACCAGCCTTTAAACCTCACGTTGTGCCAACAAGAGCTGTGAGAGGCAGTGGCGTGCTTCCTGTTAGACACCAGGAAGCATGCCACCCTGCCTTGGCTTTGCTTTGAAAATACATGAGCTAGCATTCAAAAAATTGAAAGAAAAGATGGGCATGGTGGCACATGCCTGTAATCCTAGTACTTAGGAGGCTGAGATAGGAGGATCACAGGTTAGAGGACAGCCTCAACAACTTAGCCAGACCCTCAGCAACTTAGTGAGACCCTGTTTTGAAATAAAAACAAAAAGATCTGGGGGTGTAGCTTGGAGGTAGAGCACCCCTGGGTTCAATTCCCAATACAGAAGAAAAAGAGAAGATGAAGAAGATTAAAAAGAAGATGAAGAAGAAGGAGGAGGAGGAGGAGGAAAGAGGAGGAAGGAAGGAAGGAAGGAAGGAAGGAAGGAAGGAAGGAAGTCAGCAGTTTCTGTTGCGTGTGAACCATGAAATGCTGGGATGAAAACCCCGGCCCTATGCATCAGGCTCTCCTCTTCCTGTCGAGCACGTACACTGACCATCTACAGAAGGAACAGAGAACCTCATCCCAGAGGGGCATGTTAGCCTAGCCAGCATGGGGAGCTCTAGCCCTGCACCCTGAGCTCAGAGGTGGAAGCAGGTGCGGGTAACATGCCTCCAACAGAGCCACTGAGGCCCCGACTGCCCTCTGTGGGCTTCCCGGGACCTGGGGAGGGGAAGGTCACCAGCCTCTGCAGGGGGGTTAATGGAATTGCAGAGAGGTGCGGAGGAAAGGCTCTGAGGAAGCTCCCTCAGTGAGTCTGGTGGAGGAGGTGTTTGCTAGTGGGTGTCTTTTAAAGAGCAACATCTGAGAGGTATTCAGGAATCTGCCCAGGAACACCAACCAAGCCTTCTGATACATCCATCACCATCACTAGCAGTCACTGCCCCCTTCTCAGTCCTCAGTGTGAAAGTAAATCTCCTTCCATTGCATTACCCTGAGAGAAAATTGAAACTGAATTCACAAAAGTTTCCGGGGAATGCATTCATGTTCCATAGTCAGAAAGCAGCATTTTCTCCTCAAAAGAAGGCATTTTGCCCCAATTAGCCAATTAACAGCTAATTAGTTCCCAACTGCATGCCTCATTGTGCCTGGGGAAATCCAGCACGTTTGGAAGTGAAATCCCATCTTTTTTTTTTTTTCTCCTGAAAATCCTAACAGCAGCCACATATGACCAGGAGCGCCAGATCAGAAATGAATATTCATCATGAATCGGCCAGGGCTTCTTTCTAGAGTGCTCACCTCTGGTTTCACAAGATCTGATTATTCACTAACTTTAAAACCTTTTCATTATTCAGAAATGGCAAAGTGGATTTAAAAGGGGGGCTGTGTAGGAGACAATCACAGTGAGCTTTAATTAGGGGTCTCTACGTCAGCACCTCCACTGGAGGGAGGCACCTGGGTCTTCCCCAGGCTTCCAAAAACACACAGCCACATTGCCACCTTAATTATCAGGGGCGGAAGCACAGGTGGAGTTCGGCTAACCTCTCCTCTGGTTGTTAAACTAGACAGAGGCGCTTACCAGAGTTCTTGAAGCAAGCCCTTATCTGGGTGACAAATGTTCCCATGTCTTTGGTTCATAAAAACCTTAAGGAATTAAAATTTATTCTCATTCAAATAACTTACAAAGCCCAACAAGGTGAACAAGTTGAAGAAATTCATCAATTTACCCTCTGTGCCTTTTCTCATTTATGTTTTATTCACCCTTAACCACATGCCTGCCAGCCCCACATCCCCAAGAAAGTATGGGTGGGAACCCAAGGATCCCTCTGCCTCTGGCCTTCCTGTCAGGGGAAGATCAGCCAGCATTAATTAAGTGGGGAAGAGGAGCCTCCTGTCCGAGCCTCCCCAGCTCCCTCCATCTGCAGGGGTCCTTCCTGGCAGGAGCCATCTCCACCTAGAGAGGCTCCATGGTCCCAGGGAGGCTGCACCATAAGCCTGGAAATTGGAGAGGCTTCCTGGAAGATGTCTCATTATAATGCCCCCCTAGGCTGTAATTTGATCTTTTTTCTTTTAAAAGATGAAATTCTCCTTTTATGCTTTGGTTATCATCCATAGCTCCTCTGCTGGTTAAACTTTAAGGAAAAGACTAAAATCTCCTGACACTATTCTATTGTCAATATGAATTCCAAAAGAAAAATAAGAACAATATACCTATGGCATTACAATTTTCTGACTTTATTCTAGACATAAGGTAACAGATAATAAAGAAAACAGTGCTCTCCTACAGGAAAATTTTAAATGGTGCATTTTATTTCTTTCAGAAAATGTTACAAAAGTTTCAGGGGACTCTAATATGATTTGTGCAAAGTGCTTGTTTCTGTCTAGAGGATGAAACAGGTCACCATAGAAGACACGGTGAGTTTTGTTCTGCATTTCCATAAGACGCTTGCTGAAACTGGTCTTATTTTGGGGTCACATCATATGAAGCAGGAGTAAGTGCTTTGTCTGAAATACCAGTGATCACAACTGAGTTCACAGCCACCTGACCGGACACCTAAATGCCCAAGGGAATCTAAGGGGACCATAGAGAACACCAGACGCACCACAGCCAGAGCTCCAAACCCATGACAGCTTATTCTCAGTAACTGTGACATTTCTATGGCTTAAATATTTTTGCAAGAAAGCTAAATAATTTAGTAAAAATCTGCAGTGTTTCTGAGTAGACAAATAGCATTTTTTCTAAGTATTTGGATTGTCCATCATTTATTTGATCATTTAACCTTCATTAAAATATCAATTAAGAGGATTTTCTAGGATTGGAATTTAGCAACAATTACATACACAGGTAGGTATGTTCCTATGTAAAATCCAGTGTGCACCTACTGTGTGTCAGACCTGGAGTTCAACGTGTGCTCTCAGAATCTTACAGAATCAGATCACTCAGTTACCACCACAGCCCTGCACCAGCGAGTGCACCGTGTCCATTTGTGAGGCAGCTCAGAAAGAGCAAGGCTCGAGCTGCACCTGAAAGCCTCACTGCAGGGTCCCGTGTTCCTCCACTGCCCCCCCCCCGCCATGCTCTTGGGCAGGATTTCCCTCCTTCCAGGGAAGAGCATGCTTCTCCCCACACCTCAGGCTCCCAGAGTCCCAACCTTCTTTGCCTTGAACACACAAAGAGGCAGACAGATGCAGGATGCAGGCTTTCCAGCGAGATGCACGATCCTTATTCCACAGCAAACAGAAGCAGGGTCACACAGTTCTTGATCAAATAAGAAGGGGGAGGGAGGCACACACACCATTGTGATCCTTATAAAGTGGACAGGGAACACTTCTAAAATAAAATCTGGGGAGCCTGCCATGGTCTGAGCGCACCCCCTGCAAAGTTCATGTTGAGACTTAATCCTCATGTGGTAGTACTAAGAGGTGGGGCTTTTGCAGGTCAGATTAAGCCAGGAGACTCCCTGCTCATGAATGAGTGTCAGCCTCCTAAAGGGATGGAGGGCTGGGCTTGGGCCTTTTTGCCCTCCCATCCCATCCAGTCCCCTGTGTAAGGACACAGTGCTGATGCGCCATCTTGGAAACAGAGGGACTCTCCCACACCAAACCTGCTGGCACCTGCCTGGCCTTGCGGCTGCCAAAGCTGTTCACTATGACTCCCCCAGTCTGGGGTACAGGTTATAGCAGCACAGTTGACTGGGACAAAGTCCCCTTCTCATATCCGTCTCAGCTCAGCATTTCCACTGCTGCCTCTCCTGGCTTAATCCCTTCTTCATCCAACAAGGTCATCCTTCTGATCCATGTGTTCTATTTCTATGGGGCAGCACCTGGAAACAGGGCCTTTGTTGATAGGAAATATATCAGACCATGTCATAAAGTTAACATTCCCCACATTCTAAGCCAGGATTAAAAACTCACAACATCATGTCTGACAGATAAGAAATTCATTTCTTAAATCGATAAGTTACAGCCCTAGCTGCCCCAGATGAAATGGATTTTGATGAGGCGCCAAGGTTTATAGCAGGAGCTCAAGCTGAGAGTCTCACGCCCATGCCCGGCTGGGAGGTGGAGGGCTAGGAATTGTCTCTTTGCAAACCACAGCTGGCCTAAGATGAATCACCAATTTGCATCTCTAGCTGGGTGTCTCCTGTGGCTCAGACTCAAGTCTTTATGACAATCGGCTCCACACGTCTGCATATATAATTTTACTGAAACTCAACTAAAAAAAAAATTGAAAGCTAAACACACCACTCTCCTCCTGGAACAGATGTGCAAAAAGCAAAGGAGAGTCAAATTCTGGTCCTTCACCATCACCCTCATTTCCCTGGCTTCCCGGGCCCTAGGAGACAGCGCCTGCACCATGGACCCTCAGGGAACCTGTTCCGTCCCGAGCTGGCTTACTGGTTGCCACACATGAGCCCTTCCTCTTGCTTTTGTTGTCTTCCTCAGAGAATACTCATATTACCTTCCTATTAACTGTATCTTGAATTGCCACTTTCAATTATGAGAGAGCAGGTTACTACTGGCTGACCCTCACACCAAGAACAAGAACTGCTGGACAACAGAAGAGGCATTTTCTGGAACCCATCTCAGCCTCCCGGGCCAGGCAGGGGTTTGGATAGAAGGGAGCAGACTGAAGGGCCTGGCTGTGTGGGGTTTTCCCCACAGGCATGTGCTGGTGTAGCCAGGCAGGAATAACCAGACACCCGCACTGAGTCTGAGACAAGTATCAGGCCACTCACCTCCGAGAACACCGTTGGGTTCTTCCAAGTCCTTTGTGATTTGGCTTTTAATATCTTGGGGGGGAAAGTGTGGGAAATAGGTAAAAAATTTTAAGTTGTGATATTAGTCATCGATCTTGTAGTTGAAGGTCGGGCACCGGTCGGTCATGCTGGAGAAAGAGTGGTGGACATGCTGCTGGCTGGACTCGGAGGGGGCCCCAGAGCTACTTTCTCCCACTGTTTTTGAATTTTTCTTATCCTTAGCTTCCTGCCCTGTTGTGGAAGGGCTTGACAATCTTGCTCTTTTAGATTCTTTGACATGATGAAGAGTTGCGGATCTATTTGAATCATGAGGTGAGTATTTTACCCTCCCCACCTGAAGGTACAAAGTACTTTGCTCATTTGCATAATGTATATGTTTAAATTAACAGATGTTTTCGTTCTATAATTTTTTTCTGAAAGCATAGTTTTCCACTTCAGTAATAGCCTTTTAACACCAGTAACAAATTTCAAAATTAAGACTGTTTTTTGACAATTTGATAAAAGGGAAAATAATATGTTAGCTACTAAATTTATAATCCTTCATGCACATTGTAACATTCAAAAGTGAGTTATGGCCATCTTTTCAATTCAATATTACTATAAAATTTTATTTTTTATAACTAATAGGTAACAATATTGTTTATGTTTGAAAATATTTACATATTTTTACTTATTTGATGGTATTTACAGTAGATATCATCTCCAGAAAAGTTAATTTTCATGCATTAAATACCTTGACAAAGGCCACTTAGACACTTTGAGTGAGTTACACAAATTTATTTTAATGAAATAACTGTCTTCTTTCAAGAAGTAGCCTTCTTTCAAGAAAGGTCTACTTTTGAGAATAATTATACATTTACCAATAAGAGGATTTGAACTTTAAAAGAAGAAATTCTTGAGTGATTTAGCACTTTGCAAAGCCTCTGAGAATGTAGACACTCCCGGTGATGCAAATCTCTGGTTGATTCTGCTATTCGAGGTCTGAATTGCCCAAGAACAAATAAGCAACCATAGGCGGGCCTTCTGCAACTCCAGAGTAGCTGGAACGAGGCGGTCTGGAGGGAAGAACAGGTGAAGAGGCTCCAGGCTCCAGGTGGGTGTGGTGACTCACAGGGAGAGTGGGAAGCAGGCTGCCAATAGTTCTGAGCTCCTGGGGCCACCTGCTCCCACTCCTGGGGCCACACGCTGAGCAGTCCAATAACTTCCCGTAGGTTACCTTGCCTTTGTAGAGGCAGAGGGCCTGAAGAAACGTCACTCTTGGTTTATGGCTCAGTAAAGGCAATGCCTTAGACAAAAGGAACAGCACTCAATGAGAAGTGCTTGCCATCCAAGACTTAGAGACACCCTGCCATCCCAGGAGGCACCCTGCAATCTTCAATAGCAAGAAATATTCCATTTGGGTTGAGTCCATACTGCACAAGACAGTCATAAGAAGCTCTATGTTAAAATACTTTTATTTATTTATTTATTTATTTATTTTTTACATATGCCTTACAGTGTCTTTAATAGCTAGGAAGAAAGCAGATATGGGCATACACACAGCTCCTTTCTGTGGCTCCTGAAGAGGACACAGGTATGATAGTTCAGGCTGCACGTCTATCCAGAAGTGCTCCTGGAATTTTTGTAGTGGAGGTGATCATATAATTTTAAATAAAGTACATTTTAATTTTATCAAGGGCATAATTCATAGCTCTGCAGCTCCTCTGACAAATTCCACAGTGAGGCACCTAATTTGCTCACCTATTAAATAGCACAGTGGGAGGAAGGAAGCAATGGATGAAAACACACTTTCCCTTGAAACTTGCCGGGTGGAGAAAATGCCATCCCAGTGGGCTTCATCAACACTATGGAGGCAAACCTAGCTTGGACCAGGCAGAGGCCAGAGGAGAGACTCACACCTATCGCTGCAGGTGTGTGTGTGTGTGTGTGTGTGTGTGTGTGTGTGTGTGTGTGTGTGTGTGTTGGGGGAATCATTGCTGAGAAAGTTAAATCAGGTGTCTGCATGGGGTGAATAAATTGGTGCCTGATTGCACGAGTAGTAACGGGCAGAGCCGCCCCACCTGGAGGGAAGTTCCCAGCAGTGGCAGGTAGGGAGACTGCCCATCCCTCCCGGGGGAGCCAGCTGTGCTCACCAGTGAGCCCTGCATTCCTGACCCAGAAAAAGCTCCCCTACCCGGCTCCAGGGTCTGGGGTGTCTGACCCAACAAGAAGGCTACCTGGAGCAGGGCACACCTGGTGCCCCATCCCCGGGAGCACTCCGATGCTTCATCCCAGGGGTCCCTCCTGGGCCTGGCAGCCTTTCCAGCCCTCATCCAGTTCCTCTAAGCCAAGGGACCAGCCTTTCTGTGGCCACACTGGGGCCTGCCCTGGTTGGTCCTGCAGCCTTTATACCT
The DNA here is from genome assembly GCA_004027185.1 of Glis glis. Taxonomy (NCBI): domain Eukaryota; kingdom Metazoa; phylum Chordata; class Mammalia; order Rodentia; family Gliridae; genus Glis; species Glis glis. The sequence goes on along the minus strand of PVJS01017022.1, from coordinate 21,000 downwards.
ACTGGCCAGGTACCTTCAGCTCTTCCGGCCTGAAAATGAGGCCCTGATAGACCCCAGGCAGCAGAGTGTGCTGATCGGCTCTGGGAAATGCTGCCTTAAAACCCTTCCTCAGCACTAGGTCCTGCAGCTGCATGGAAGGGCCAGTCTTGCACAGAATGCTGGCTGTCACAGAGGAAGACGTCACCTTGCTCTGTTCCAGGTGCAGTGCAGTGGCACTGTTCTGTTCTGCCTTTAGGAAAGAGTGCTTAGAACAAAAAATAATAATAATTAATTAGTGTTTAAAGAAACCAAGGGTCACAGAGTCTACTCAGAAGTAGTTTGAAGTCCCAGCCGTTGCCAGCACAAGGGTGTCAGGTTGGCTAACTCATCAGCCAGTTTCCGTTTATCTGTGGGTGAGGTGGTGAGTGCTCAGAATGGGATGTGGCACCTGGTGCTAAGTCTGCATCCCCTAAGCCCCTGATGGCTGTGACAGGGTTGATCAGATGCCCACAGTGGAGTTGCAGCCCTGCCAGGGGTTTCTGCAGAATGCATGGCTTAAGGAGTTTCCACAGGATGAGTGTTTGGCATAATTAGCATTCAGATCAAGAACATTATCAGCAGCTCAGAAATCCCCTGATGCAAGGGAAAGATAAGGATCAAGTAAGGGAACAGTTCAAATAAGGTTATGTCCATACATGAGGATATCGTTGCCAATCTCACTAACATGTATGGGGAGGGAGAAAGGGGGGTAGAGTCAGATACACAGGCGTAGGGTCATACACCAAGTGATGAGGGCGTGCATGTGTGTATCACTCTGAATCTCACCAGGATGTGAAATTACAATGCACCAATAAAAGTATTTAAAAAAAGAAAGAAATCCCCTGATGCCTGGCTCAGTCCATACCTCCCAGCTAATCACTATTGTCACTCTGAATCATAGATGAATTCTGTTCGTTCTTGAAATCTTTAGTACTCAGAATTGCAATACATATATACATATCTTCCATTGTCTTGTTCAATGTGGCTGTTCCTCTTGATAGGTTAATGTTTGTGCCACACCCTTATTACATAAGGAAGTGGGAGATTGTGACTGTTCTCATGGAATTTCACTGTGAGGTGATGTTCAACACCTACTATTTTAATTTTAAATGTATTTGAATGTTAATTGGTACAAAATTCAAAATATTTTTAAAGGTACAAGTAAAATCTATCTCATCCACCTTGTCTACCCAGCAACCAAACTCCCTCTCCAAAGTTATCTATTTCTTCCATATCTTCCAGATCATTTAATTTGTGCATATGGAAAAAACAATATATGATATGCATATATATCCACCATAGGTAGGCAAGAAAATGCACATGTGTGCACTGTATGCTACATATTACATGTTGCCCACGTCTTGCACACTGCATGCTCTATGCTATTTATACATCCTACCCCATCATCTATCATGTATTGCTACCAGAGTGACAGGGTCCTGCTTGCTTGCTGCTCAACCGAAAACTCAAAGACAGTAGTTGGTGGAAGGAAACAGGTTTCTTCAAAGCTGGCCTTGAGGGAAATAGAGATGTTTTCCTTCTCAAATCTTTGAGTTTCCAGGGCCCAAAGAGCTTTTATAGGAGAAAAGATGGTACAGGAGACAGCAGCATGAAATCCAAGGGCTGGGTCTCAGTCCTCCAGGGGCCAGTCTCCTTTCCTCTTCTCTGGCAGGAACACACCAAAGATGTTGCCCTCCTGGGGTTAGTTAAGTAAAACCTCAGGCAGGGCTTCCCTTCAGCAAGGAGGATTTGGGGGACAGGAGGCATGGGGAAGGGAGGAGAATGAGGGACAGTTTCAAGTGAGCCCTGTTGCAGGACTCACACATAGTATGTCATATACTATTTATGGAATGTCCAGGTGCTGTTTTCCAATCTTTATTCTTGTACAAACAGAAACATACTCTGCACCCAGTCTCCTAACCCCTTCTATTCTCTCACCTAATATGCATCTAAGGAAGCATCTTTACTTGTATGCAGCTTCACGCTCTTCCAGGGGAAAAGTTTTGTTCAACTGTGTGAAGTGACTTATCCAAGCAGGGTCCATTGGAGAGCACATAGGTGTTTCATCACATCAATTTATATTCTTTTTTATAGATGTGATCGTATCTGTGTAGTGACACTTTAGGATACTGAGTTATCAGTTCAAAAGTGTATGGACATTTAGTATTGATATATTTCTTTTCTTAAAAATTCAGTCAGTTTCCAATTCTGTGAGCAGTGTATGAGTCAATGATTTCCCCACATTCTTATCCATCCAATTTTCCAAATCGAAGAGGTAAAGATCAAAACTCATTACTTCAATCTTTTTTATTCTTAATAAAGTTAAGCAACTTTTAGTGCATTCATATTCATTATTGATCTAACTCTGCTTGTGTTTTTGCCATTTTTCAATTAGATTGTTGGTCATTTTTTATTATTGTGGAATCTCTAAATATTAGAAAACTTAATTCTTGGGCATGAGGAGTAGCTCAGTGGTAGAGCATTTGTCTATCCTTCTTGAGGTCCTGGGTTTGATCCCAACACCACAAAAATACTTATTCCCTTATGATATTAACATATTAAATGACTTGTTCATTTTCTGTGAATAATGTGACTTTAAAAATAATCAGATTATGAACATTAATTTTTCCACTTTTAGTCATACTTGGAAGCATTCTCCAATTCTGATACCATAAGAACATATCTTCAAGTATTTTTCTGGTTCTTATAAAGTTTTTACTTTTCATTTAAATGTTGGATCCAATAATAGTTTATTACAGTATAAATTGTGAGATTAGGACTCAACTTTTTATATGAGAATCAAACCCTATGTTTTATGATAAATTGTAGGACGTGTGTGTGTGTGTGTGTGTGTGTGTATGTGTGTGTGTGGTGGTGAGCATTGAACACAGGGGATTTCTATCTATCTCTGAGCTACTCCTCCAGTCCTTTTTTGAAACAGGGTCTTGCTAAATTGCTCAGAGTCTTGCTAAGTTGCTGAGGCTGGCCTCAAACCTGTGATCCTTGAACCTGTCTCAGCCTCCCAAGCATTGAGATTACAGGTGTGGGCCACTATGCCCAGCAAACTGTAGGACTTTTAGTACTATGTTTTTCCTTGAAATTAGAAACTCCCTCCTGGACTCTTGAGGATCATGGCTTATTTTCTTTTTTTTTTTTTCTGCTAGTATTTTTGTTAGTTCTGTGCACCAAGCACTGGATGAAGAATGGTGACAGTTAAAGGATTTTGTTTAGCTATTTACTAATTCCTGAAAATGGTTTAGTTGGATGGAATTGTTTCTAAGTTTTAGCTAAAAATAAAAATGGCATGGCCTCTGACTCCCATTTCCTGCTGGAGAGAGCGCTGTTCCTTGGGGAGAAAGCTGATTCTATTTTGGGGAAGACATGCACACGAAGTCGCCTGCAGTGTCTCCTTACACCGGAATAAAGCTCTCAAGGACGACTCTTGTTTTAGGCATAGAGGACATGTCCTAGAATAGTCAGAACAGAGAAGAAGAAACTGCGAATCCCGGGGAAGCAGAGGATACTGTCCTCAGTCCTCACTATGGTACACTGCTGAGAAACAAGGAAACTCTGGTCGGTATATGAGCGTATGCAGATTGACCTCACAAACACCATGTTGGGCAGGAGAGTCAGATGTAAGGGGGCCACATACTGTAGGGTCACACTTACACTGTCCTGAGGTGGGATGGAGGCTACAGTGAGCTGCAGCAGGTGAGAGCACCAGAGGTCTCTGGGCGCTGGCAATGTCCTCTCTGTGGGTCTCATTGATGCTCTAAGTGTGCACCCAGTTTGTAGAAACTCGCCAAGCTAGAAACCTATGTTGTACACATCTTTCTGTAGAAATCTCTCACTTACTGAAACTATCTTGAAATGCACTCAGGGCACCGCATAAGTAGGCTCTCCTAGAAGGGGACGGGACAGTTTAGCATCAGGAATGACAACCTGAAGGGACGCTAGACGCTTCTATTATATAAAACCCCATGAAATATTAATGATTTCAACAACATGTAAAATCACAGGAATTCGTGATCACTTTGGGGAGAAACTAGAGAAACAATTCATAATTTGAAAATGGAAATAAAGGGGAAGGATAAAGCATTTATCTTGCCTTTTGTATGAAAATTGTACCTCAGGGTGACCAAATAATTGATAAGATGTTCTCCCTTTGTGAAAATACTTCAGTTAGTCAATGGAGAAGAATAGATGTATTAAAACATTGTGGTTTGTGACTCACGAGGCATTCATGGACCTTGGAGGTGATTGCTAATGAAGTCATCTTGCCAGAAACATCTGTGGTGACTGTGGAGGAGTATCCTGATTATCAGCTTCTGGAAACAAGCAAGATACTTCAAAAAGTTAAACATCAGAAATGTGAACAGCAAAGCCAACGACTGGGATTCTGTATGACCAATTACTCTGTCTCTCCAACAAGCAGATTGTAAAGAAAAAAAGAAATACCCAGAAGATATATGTTAATCAAAACAATTCATGTAACTTGTTTGGATTCTATTCCAAATGTACAAACTATTTAAAAGTGCATTTTAAATCTCTTAGAACAATTGTAGAAATGTGAACGATGGCTGAGTGTTTGACGATATTAAGAGACTACTACTACTAATTCATTTAAAGTTTGAAAATATATTGCTAGTAAAGTTTTAAAAATGTTGAGATGTCTTTTAGAGAACACATGGGAATGTTTAGAAGTACGAGCAGAAGTGTCCCTTGGAAGTCTTAACACAATTGATAGGGAAGTATACACAGATGCTCACTGCAGCATTATCTGATATCATAAAAGCTAAATAAATCAAATATCCAAGTAGTAGGAAATGAGCAAAGCCATTGGCACAGGGATAGAAACAAGGCCAGCTCTGGGGATGGGGCTGAATAAAGTCAGCTGCCTGGGAGAGATGGGGAGAAGCAGAGGAGCAGCATGGCCGTGAGTTGCAAAAGCTGAAGGCTTGTGAGTTAGAGCTAATTATTCTACAGCCTACTCCAGGTGGAAACTTGGAATTTTCCATCGGAAGTTATGTAAAGGGTAACAATGGAATAGAATAAAGACTTTCTTCAGATAAAGGAGGATTATGAGCTTCAAGCTCTCATCTGAAAAATCAAATATCTAAAAGATCACTTCAGCCAGAAAGGAACTTGACCCCAGAAGAAGGGTCAGATCCCCTGACAACATGAGTATGGAAGCCAGCGTTAAAGTAGGTCTTACGGAAATCAACTGCATTTTTTTTGAAAAACCGTAATAATTTTGTCTTAAAAGGCAGAATAGAATAATTATAGCTCAGCCTTATTTATGAACATAAATACAAAAATCGTAAATAAAATATTGCTAAGTCATATCTAGCTGTGTATAAAGAAATATAAATCCATCTTGAATAGTAAACATTTATCCCCAAAATATAAAGATTAACAAGAGCAGAGCTACCAATCATTTAATCCATTGCCTTGACAAATTGAAGGGATAAACACTAAAAGCCATCCCAATGCAGGGAAGATCCACATTTGATAAAATTCAACCAATCAGTTATATTAAGAAACACAAAACCAATAACAGAACAGGATATCCAAAATTTGATTTTTTAAAAAAAGAATATCCACCACAACCCTAAATAAACACCTTGAGAGTGAAAAAATGCCACATTCTCATTTAAGTCAAAGGTAATAAATACAAGGATTTGTATAATTTTCAAAATTATACTGCAAGTGTTAGCCAGTGAAATGAGGTCAACTGAAAACAGAAGGGGAAAATATTCCTGATTTGTGACCACCACATATCTCTCAGCTGAAAATCCAAATCCTAGAAGTACAGAAACTGTAGAGCCAACTTTCAGCGTGAAGAGGTATCCGCAATGTATGGAACAGAGCATTAGCATCAGCATTATGAAGGACCATTTCTAATTCAAAAATACAGTGAAAATGGAAAGAGATCTGCAAGAGAAAAACGGAGGTAGACTCAGAAAGATAATTCATACATGAGAAAATAACAAAAATTATTGAGTTTATCTGCAAGAGAAAAACAGAGGTAGACTCAGAAAGATAATTCATACATGAGAAAATAACAAAAATTATTGAGTTTATCTGCAAGGGAAAAACAGAAGTAGACTCAGAAAGATAATTCATACATGAGAAAATAACAAAATTATTTTTTTTTTTGCGGTACTGGGGATTGAACCCAGGGGCGTTCTACCTCCGCACTACACCCCCGACCCTATTTTTTATACTTTATTTTGAAACCGGGTCTCACAAAGTTGCGGAGGGCCTCACTAAGGAGAGAGAGAGAGAGAGAGGAAGAGAGAGAGAGAGAAAGAAAGAGAGACAGGGAGAGAGAGAGCGAGAGAGCTGAGGCTGGCCGCGAACCCGGATCCTCCGGTCTCCGCCTCCCAAAGTACTGGGATTACAAGCGTGCGCCACCACGCCCGGCTTAACAAAAATTATTAGTTTATCTGCAAGAGAAAAGCGGAGGTAGACTCAGAAAGATAATTCATACATGAGAAAATAACAAAAATTATTGAGTTTATAAAAATCAGCATAGCTTTTCATTAGGAAATTAGGAATCAAAGATAATTTCATAGTTACTGACTTAAAATGACAAATCTGAACTAATAAAACTTACAGATATGGAGAAAATAACTCAAATAAACAAAGTGGCAAAGTATAAATTTACCCAACCAGTTTGAAAAGCCATTCTACAGTATATGCTATAATTCTAGTGTGTACCCTTTACAATGTAGTGATTCCAGTTCTAGGAATATACCTCCGAGGACCACTAAGTGACATAAGGACCCATTTGTCAGCCCTCACCAAATGACTTCAGACCCCTGGTTTCATAGTATGCCAGCTATAAATGTGTGTGAACATTGCAAGTGGATGGCACGTGGTCTGTAGCTGCATCAGTACCAGAATGTTGAGAGAGATGCCATCATTGATCAGTTGTCTCTGAGTGTTCATGGTGGGCAATTGAGCATGCATGATGAGAAGATGAGTGTGCATCCTGGAAAGATGAAGATGTGTTATGGGAAGATGGGTTGCATCATGGAAAGATCAGTGTGCCTCGTGTGAAGATGAGTGTGCAGAGGGGAAGAAGAGGTCACATCGTGGGAAGATGAGGGTGCATCCTTTGTAGATAACTGTGCATTGCAAAAAGGTGAATATGCATGGGGGAACATTAGTGTGCATCAATTGAAGATCAGTGAACACCGTGAGAAGATGAGGGTTCTTCTGCAAACATGATGTTGTAATATGGTAAGATAAGTGCATTGAGGGAACCTAAGTGTATGTCGTGGAAATATGAGTGTGCAGCACGAGAAAACCAGTGTGCAGCATGAGACAATCAGTGTGCCTTGTGAGAATACAATGTAATCATGGGAAAATTAGTGTGCATTGTGGGGAGGTCAGTGTGCATCTTGGGAAGATGGGTGTACATTGTGGGAGGATGATTTTGCATCATGGTATGTTCCGTGTGCACCATGGGAAAAGACTGCATCATGGGAAGAGCAGTGTGCATTGTGGGAAGGTAATGTAATCATGGGAAAATTAGCGTGCATTGTGGGAAGTTCACTGTCCATCTTGAAGATGAATGCTCATCATGGGGAGACCCATTTGCATTGTGGGAATTTAAGTGTGCATGGTGGGGAGACCAGTGTGCATCGTGAGAGGATAAAGGTGCAGCTTGGGAAGATCAGTGTGCATCATATAAGATCTGTGGGCATGTGAGATGATGGGCAGACATTGTGGGAAGATCAATATCCACCATGTGAAGAGGCTGGTGCATCGTGGGAAGGTGAGCATGCATTGTGGGAGCATAATTGTACATGTGGGAAGATAGAGGTGCAATGTGGGAAGATGAACTTGCATCTGGGGAAGATTGCTGTGCATTGTGGGAAAATCAGGATTTACTGTGGGAAGATCAGTGCACATCATGGGAAGGTCAGTGTGCCTGGTGGAATGATCAGTGTGCATTGGATGATCAATGTGCATCGTGGGAAGATCAGTGTGCATCGTGGGAAGATCAGTGTGCATCCTGGGAAGATCAATGTGCATCTTGGAATGATGAATGTGCATCTTGGGAAGATCAGTGTATATTGTAGAACAATCAGTGTGCATTGGGAGATCAGTGTGCATCGTGGGAAGGTCAGTGTATATTGTAGAACAATCAGTGTGCATTGTGAGAAGATCAATGTGCATCGTGGGAAGATTGGTGTTCATCATGGGAAGATCCGTGTGTATCCTGGGAAGATCAGTGTGCATCTTGGGAAGATGAATGTGCATCGTGGGGGAATGAACGTGCATCTTGGGAAGATCAGTGTATATTGTAGAACAATCAATGTGCATTGGGAGAAGATCAGTTTGTACCATGAGAAGGTCTGCATGCATTGTGGGAAGGTCAGTGTGCATGGTGGAAGATCAGTGAGCATCATGGGAACATCAGTGTGCATCATGGGAAGATCAGTGTATATCAGTGTGCACTGGGAGAAGATCAGTGTGCATCGTGAGAAGGTCTGCGTGCATTGTGGGAAGGTCAGTGTGGAACATGGTTGGTTCTTGTCTGTTATGTAATCTGACAAGCTCTGGTTTGCAACTGGACTGTTTAATCCATTCACACTTAATACACAGCAGTGGACTGAGAGACCACCCGCTATTCCTTCCAATGTATACACTTGGTTGTGCAATATTTGCCTTTACATGTTAAGTCTTTGTGAATATTACATGAGTAATCAATTGACTTTGAAGAATTTAAGAAAAGAAGGAAAATAGTTGCTTTTATTCTCCTCATATTTACTATTTCTGGTGGCCTTCATTCCTAGTGTCTAACATTTTCTATCTGGTATAGCTTCTCATCAGCATGTCGTTAGGCGTGGATCTGCTGACAACCAATTCATTCAGCTTTGACTCATCTTAAGCTGTTTTATTTGTGCCTCATTTTTGAAAAATATTTTTTCCAGAGATATTTTTAAGTTGAGAGCTTTTTATTTCCAGTGACATTTTCTTCTGCATTCCATTATTTCTGTGACAAAATGTCATCAGTCAATCATATCACTGTCCCTCTGCATGCAATAAGCATTTCCATTTGGCTGTTTTTAAGATTCCCACTTATCTCTGGTTTTCAGCCACTTGGCTTTGATGGCCCAGGTGTGGCTTTCTTGGTGGTAATCCTGTTTGAGGTTTGCTGTGCTTTCTGGATCTGAGGAATGCCATTTCTGATCAATTTGGGTCATTTTCTGCAAACATGTCATCAGAACTTTTTGTTGTTATTGTTTTCTTCTGAGGCTTGGATTACCAATGTTTCAGCTTTTGACGCCGGCCTTTCCACAATTCACCAAGACATGTTGCTCATATTTGTTCCATTCATATGGTATATGCCTGTTTATGAGGGGGAAACACAAATAATCCCTCTAGCCTCACTTGCTCTTAGTACACTTAAAAACCACTAATTCTGGAGGTCACGCAGCTGGGCAGCACATTATTAGTCTCCCACTGGCTTTGCTGTAGGTCACACCTGTGACATGTGGGCTATGGCAATAATGGTTGCCTAGGTTACACTTTGGGAACCTGAGGCCGTCTTTGCTGAAAACACTGTCTCTTCAACTGGGCCTGCAGATGTCCCAGGGTGACAGGAATGGGATGGAGAGGCTCAGCATCTCTGTCTTCACACTGCATCTGTCCTCTTTGCTGCCTTAACCATTGAATCAGATTCTATTCAGCTCTGCACATAGAGCTGAGCATAGAGTTGATCATTTGATGGATGTCTCATCCAGAACTATAATGCAGGATTAATTTGACCTACACTTGCCTGGCTTCTCTCCTCCCCCTTCAAAGATAAAGACACCTGCCGGTCATGATAGGAGTGAAGAGATAGACAGCACCTGAGTTCCTGGAAGATCTCTGCCTATTCCCAGGAGAGACATGAATGTTCCTCCCCTTCATGAGCCTCTCCCTCTGCCTCCTTATCCTTATCCTGTATCTGTAATCCCTCTACCTGGAGTTGAGATGCTGACCACTTCACTCTCTGACCGCTGGAGGAAGCCCTTCTTTCTCTCATCACTTTGCCTCTTGAGTCCTGGGCTTTATCAGGCAGCAGGTCGGACCTTTTCTTGGGTTCACACTGATGAGGACTGGGTTTTACCAATCCGTTCTTCTTCTGCCCAACCTACTTTTAGTGCCATTCAGTGAAATTTTTTTTTTTTTTGATGCCTGATACTTTGCCTCCACCTCTAGAGAAGTAGTGAGTTCCATGCATGTCTCCAGGTCTCGTCCCCCGTCTCCATCTTCAGGGCCACTGTGCTCAGCTTCCCTGCAGCCGTCATTCCAATGCGAGGAGTGGCCAGTCCCAGGGGGTGTGGCCCAGCCTCCCTGCCAAGGCCAGGCAGTCTCTGTCCCCAGAAGGCAGGACCCCTTGTGGCCTCAGTTTCAGGTTCCCATGTTTTTGTTCTCTGAGCTAAGGGCACATTTAGCTTGTCTTATCTGCAGCTGAAGAAAGCCAGAGTCCATCTCTATCCAACCTCAAGCCTAGCACCTACTGCTGTGAATGTCCCTTGCTCTGGACCCTTCTAGAAATCCCATGTCCACCTGTGTGGGCAAGGAGGATCCGTACAAAGGCAGATAGAGCCATGGTGAATGGACTCCTTTTTTCTAACAAAACTCACGTGAGAAAAATATACTTTTTGAGCTGGGCGTGGTGGTGCACGCTTGTAATCCCAGTACTTTGGGAGGCGGATACCGGAGGATCCGGGTTCGCAGCCAACCTCAGATCTCTCTCTGTCTCTGTCTCTCTCTCTCTCCCTGTCTCTCTCTCTCTATACTTAGTGAGGCCCTCCGCAACTTCATGAGACCCGGTTTCAAAATAAAGTATAAAAAATAGGGCCGGGGATGTAGCGCGGAGGTAGAACGCCCCTGGGTTCAATCCCCGGTACCGCAAAAAAAAAAAGAAAAATATACTTTTTGCATTAAAGAAATGCAGTAAGCGCATCTCTACCTTAGCAACACAGGAGTGGCATCTGTCAAGGTCCATGTTGTTGACCCAGTGCACTCTTGAAGGTGCTGACGACCATCACATTGCAGCAAGGAGGAGCATGGCCCAGAAGTGGAGTGGCCTGATGATGTGCCTGCCGCCCGCACGGGCTCAGGGCCGGGAATCGGGTCTCCCCATCACTCACTGTGGCTCCTTCCAGACCCGTGTCTTTGCCTCTTCAATTTCCCGATTACATAGTTACAAGCATGACTTATTGAGAAATATCACATGTGAAGCAATGCATTCCCTGGTCTGAAATTTGCAATGTGCCCAAGAAAACAAATGATAAGATATAAACATGCAAAGAATGAGTATCAGAAGGAACTGAAAGGAGTGAGAGTGGCAGGAACTGGTAGTCAGCAGTACAGAAGCATGGCTGCCACTGATGTTCTCTCCTCTCGACTGTGGCAACTGCCAGTTGGATCATTTCTGGTTGAAGCCATGGTACTGAGAAAATGCTTAAGAAATCCTCAAAGTTCTTAGCAGCACAGCAGGAGTGCATTGAGTAGGTTGATTTTGACTCTGCAGGGCCACGTCCAACCTCATCACAGAACACACAGGAGCTGGAGAGCCACTGAGGCAGGAACTGTATAGGAAGAGGCTCACACTGCCCCGCAGAGTGAGGCACCAAGTCAACAGGGCCACCTGGCAGAAGGTCAGGCATGCCAAAGTGCAGAGATCAGAAAGCAAGGGAGGGAGTCCAGGGACAGGCTGGGAAGGAACTCGTGGTATGCTGTGTCCTCCAAGGACAAGAAAGGCCCCTAGGCTGAATTTTTAGATCAGCTGCTCACACATCAAGTCGAGTAGGATGTCAACAGACCCGAGACCCTCTGTAGCCCCAGAGCAGTGTGGGGAGTGGAGGGTCAGAGAAAGGCTGAGAAGAGAGAGTGTGGCCCTGTGCCCTGAGGCCCCATTGTGATCACTGAATCTCCGAGCCTGAGAGCTGACTGTCATGGTGTGTGTGGGGTCTCATGACACTCCCTTAACCTGCAGTGGGGTACATGCGCTCCTCCTCCCTCTTTCTGCACAGGAGAGCCTGAGTGCCTGGCGATCTCTAAGCCCCATGCTGCGTGGCCCAGTGGGGCTGTGGAGGACAGCTCACCGAAGCCGCTGGCCACAGCCTGGAGAAGACGTGGGCCGTGATTCCCTCGTGTACCTTATGGTTTGAATTGAGGTTGTTTGCTATGGTCACTTATTAAACTGCCCCAAAATTTGCTCTGGAGGTAATTTTTACAACATCCATTCCAAAATAGCTGTAATTTTTTCTCTCCAATGCATTTCCCAGGCGGCAGCAGCTCCTCAGCCCTGTCCTGCTCTTTTCCCTCATGATCCAGTGTCCACAAAGCAGCCAAAATGGTCTCTTTTTCAAAGTCTAAATTAGATATTATTCTTGATTCAAACCTTAAAGGCTTCCTAATGGACTTATAATCCAAATTCTTCCCCCAGTTCCCAAAGCACCCATGATCTAACCTCATCTTCCTCCCCCTATTTGTAGTCCTGGCTCCAATTTCAAGCCATGCTACATTTTCAAGTACAAAAAAAAAAAAAAGACAACATCCATCCCCATCAAAGTTGAAGAGTTGATTTTTTTTGAAAAGGCAAACAAAATTGACCAAACTTTAGATAGACTAAGGAGAAAGAGAGAAGACTCAATCAGCAATGATACAGGAGACACTGCCACCAACACCAGAGACATGCAAAGGATCAGAAGAGACTGTCATGAATGTCAACAGATTGGACAACCTAGAAGAAATGGAGGATTCCTAGACAGGTACAGCCGGCCAAGTCCAAACTGGGAGGAAAAAGAAAATCTGAACAGATCAATAACGAGTAAGGAGATTGAGTCAGCAATAAAAAGTGTCCCATCAAAGAAAAGCCCAGGACCACATGGCTGCAGGGCTGAATTCTACCAAACATTTAAAGAACGAATCCTTTTCGAACTCCCCAAAGCAGCAGAGCATGGAAAACTTCCAAGCTCATTTTATGAGGCCAGCATTACCTTGATACCAAAGCAGACAAGGACACCACAAGAAAACCAAATGTTCTGCCTTGGGTTTCTGAATTACCTGCTCCATCCACTTGGAACATCCTCTAGCCATACTGAGATGGCCACGTCCTTGCTGGTCTGTTGTCAACATCCACCCATGGGCTGTGGAGGAGCCCCCAGCTACGCCAGTCTAAAGTGCTACCCATTGCTCTCTCTGATCTTTCTCCTGGTCCTCTCCCACTCTTGCCACTGTCCACTGCTTGTTCCCACAGAGCATCTCTCTCACCTAGACAGATGCTGCCTGAGACCAGGGATCTGCCTGGGTTTTGCTGCTGCATCCCCAGCACTCAAGAGAGAACTTAGCATACAATAGGTGCTCAGTAATTGTAACTGAGTGAACCCATAAATGGCACAGCTGCCCTGGAACGTGGGAAGAGCCGGGCAGGTAGTATTTGCTCCCTTCAGCCCCGGACCCTGCATCTGTCCCCCATGTGTCAGAGTCACAAAGACGCTGAGCGCCCTCAGCTCAGGTGTGTGGGCCACATGGAAGAGAAGGTGGCCCAGGAGGTGAAGGGTGCAGGGCTAATTCCTCACTGCCCTGTCGCTGCCGAAATCCTTGCCTTCCGTCACTGAAAGTCTCATTCATTTCAAAGTCTTTGAAACTTCTGCCTCCGGCTCCTACTTCTTAAAGTTGAATTTACCCTTTGATTAAGGCTGTCCTCACAAAAAAGCAAAGCTCCCAGCCTCTCTCGAAACTGCTCTGCAGAAAACAGATCTCAACAGGGAGGGCTGCAGGCATTATACAGCTGTGGCTTGACCCTCACTGACTTCAGAGTCAGCCCCCCAGTATTCTGGCCAAGATGGATCACCACAGATGTTCTCAGAACAAACCTACACTGTCACACCTCTGTGCTCGGTCTTCAATGCTGTGTTTCATATTCAAATCACTTTTTTTCCCTCACTAAAATATTCAAATTCCAGGGTGAACATGTTAATTATAAAGTGTGTGTGATTGGCCATTGGTAGAATCCCTTCTACAGCCCATGCTGTGAACCAGCTCATGAAGTCACCAAGAAACCCAGTAGAATGCTGAGAGCAAGTGCTAGAATTTTCTGTTGCCCCTAGATGAAAACAGAGACAGGCTGTGCTGACCTCAAAAGGGCAAGGGCAGAGCTCAGCAACATGCCGGAGGGTCCCGACTGTACTCCACAGGGGACAGTGTAGTTCTTGCCTAAAAAAGATTCGTCTGACATAATTCAGTGTTAATGTGCAACAACCCAAAGGCAGAATTCAGGAACCATCAAAGATGGAGCCAGATCCCATACCACCTGCCTCCCAAGAGCTGCTAAGCAGCTCAGGTTTGTCACTTCAGCTGGTCCTTTCACCTGCTCTTAGCAGAAAGTGTATCCTCCTTACAGAATGGGGCATGTCGTGGCTTAGAGGTCCGTGATGCATTAAGGACGGTACACAAGCCTGAGCGGAGGGCAGCGCCATGTAAATCCTGAGCTCACTTCCGGCGTCCAGTGTCCAGCTGCAGTCAGGTGGGAAGAAATAAAACCCACTCAAGGATATTGTCCTTGGAAACATCCCACACCATATCGACTAGGTAATCATATCAACCCACTGCCAAAAAAAAAAGAGAAAATGTAAGATAAGGCAGATAGGCCAGCTCCAAGAATCACGTGTCTGTGTCTATTAGAATGGCCGACCTCAGCCAGCCAAAGTCTTGCCTCCCAGCCACAGAATCGTGACATCACAGCCAACATCTGTAGATAAGAAAGAGGTGGTCCCAGGAAGTGATACACCCACCAAGATGGTGAGGGACCCACAGTGGGGACAAGGCCTGCAGGTCCCAGGGTGTGGCCTCCTGGTCGGTGTCGAGCAGCTCTGCCTGCTGGCTCCTGCTGCTTCTGTCCTTAGTCCTCATGGAATGTTGTGGCTGTCCAGGCCGTGCCACCTTCACCCATGTGCAGAAGAGGCTGCTATGGGGGGTGGCTGGGGACGTGCAGGTCAGTGGCCTCCCAGGCAGCCTCGTGCCAGGAACTGCCTGCCTTCCAGCCTGTGCGGCCAGTGCGCCCACGCTCCCTCCTGGGCGTCTCTGAGCTTTTATCATTTAGGGCGAAAGCAGCACTTTGCTCAGAGTGACAGAGGCTTCTCCTAAAATTCCAATCCTAGAAACTTCGTTCCAAACTAGAAGTTGTTATAAACACTGTTTTATTTGGGTCCTTCTTAGATTGAGAGTTGTATCACTCATTCATCCTTTATCAGCATTCCCAGGCTACCCAGGTCCTCTAGAAATTGTCCTGTTACGTCAGCCATGCATTTGCCGCTACTTGAGGTCAGGACCCATCAGCTTACTGGCATGTTGTCTCTCTCCTCACCACAGAATGTCAGCACCAGGCCCCAGGACTCCTGCACAACCCCTTCATCTGCCACCTCCCTGGGATGCCTGCAGGGGGAAGCTGTTCAGTAAGGCTTTGTTGACTCCTTAATTAGTAGTTTGGAAGCCAGAACACAATTTCCTAGGCAATTAGCATTATAATTTTATCCACACAAGTTCACAAATACTCCCTTTCAAGCACATGTAGATTCCATCACATGCCCTTAATCTCTTCGATTATATTTTAATTGACTTGTGGATTTGATTCTTTGAATCATATTTATTTTAAGTCAGTTTCCATGCTCTTTCCCCTTTCAGCCAGGGCTGACCCTGGACTCCCACAAACTCGGTCATGGTCACACGGGTTGGTCTCAGGTCACTGGGGACATCCCCCTGCGGGCACCGGGGGGATGTGAGAAGGCAGGTCCTGGACAAAATCCTGGAACCCAGCCTTTTCCTTCTGTCTGCTCCCTTCTTTCTAGACGCGTTTCTCTAAAGTTAACATGTACACTTTGTTCCAGCACTGCTTGGTGACCGCACTTCTTTACTTATTTTTACAGCATTTCTTCACAGGTCTGCTCTGCTGGGAGGTCCAGGTCGGGCAGGGACAGCTGCTTGGTCCTCGTTCTGTCCTTAAGACTGCAAGTGCTGGTAGGAGGCACCAGCTGGTCCGTCCAGGAAGGCTTGAATTCTCTACCTACTCCACAGCTACTTTGGCAGGCCTGGGAGTGTAGAGGAGAGCATTCAGTGGCCTCCAGAGCTGAGACCCACAAATCAACAGTGAAGACAACGTACTCAGAAACACCTGCATGATAGGCATTTGTGATTGCACAAGGGGAGGGTGATTTATCCCGAGGGGAGAGTAACCTGGCTGGCAGAGAAGTGGCGTCATAAAAATAACAGCAGCTGGAATTTAACATAAGCCCAACAAACACAGCTGACATTCACCCGCTAAGCAATGTGTGCAGATAGATGCTCAGAACTCCACGGAGTTTGTCAATGTGCTTTGAGGGTTCCTCTCCTCAGAAAGAGTGAGGTACTGATCCAAATCATGCTTTCTGCTGAGGACGCAGCAGGGGCAGGGGAGGTGAGGGCCCAAGTGGTTTGCATCCTCTGAGCTCTTCCAGTAGGAAGAAGGCAAGCGTTCCAGAGGACGCAGGTCAGGAAGCATCCCAGGGGACTCAGGTCCAGGAAGTGTCCCAGGGTTCTCATGTCCAGAAAGTATCTCAGGGGACTCAGGTCCAGGAAGCATCCCAGGGGACTCAGGTCCAGGAAGCATCCCAGGGGACTCAGGTCCAGGAAGTGTCCCAGGGGACTCGCATCCAGGAAGTGTCTCAGGGGACTCAGGTCCAGGAAGCATCTCAGGGGACTCGGGTCCAGGAAGTGTCCCAAGGGACTCAGGTCTAGGAAGCGCCCCAGGGGACTCAGGTCCAGGAAGCGCCCCAGAGGACTCAGGTACAGGTAGTGTCCTAGATGACTGAGGTCCAGGAAGCATCCCAGAGCAGTCAGGTCCAGGAAGAGTCCCAGAGGACTGAGCATTTCAGAGAATATGTCCCAGAGGACTTAGGTTCAGGTAGCGTCCCAGCCAACTTCGGTCCAGGAAGGCATGCCTGTAATACCATTACTTGGAAAGCTGATACAGGAGGATCACAGGTTCAAAGACAGTGTGCAGTAAATTAGTGAGACCCTGTTTCAAAAAGGGGGGCCCTGGGGATGGAGTCCAGTAGTAGAACATTCCTGGGTTCAATCCCCAGAACCACACATGCACAAAAATAGCTCATTATTAAGAATGATTTTGATATACTCTTGTTTTTCCATTAGAAGCGGTGTATAAAGATAATCCATGACTGTATATTTTCAGTCTGAGAAAACTCTTGGCTGCCTCAGTTCACCCCTATTTCTAGTGTAGCCCAAAGCAAAGAGGTTAACCAAGCAATTGATAGATGCATTCATGCATTCTCCTTCCATCTAGGGAAAAGAAAACTCACTCTTGTGCCAAATGCCTTTCTTTCTGTCTGAGTCCAGTTTGAAGTATGCAAACTCTGACTGCCTCCCCAGAGGTGACCTTGTCCCCACAAGCACCCCACACACTTGGCAAGGTTCCTCCATGCCCAACAAGCTGGGCTCCAAGCCCCTCATCCAGTCCTCTGAGCACCTCCCACCACGGGCCACTGGCTCTGCCCTTGACCACAGACCCCAGCTGTCTGCTGACACCCCTGAGCTCCACACCTTGTGTCTTTCTCTTGCTCAAGCAAAGTCTGTCTTGCTGTTTTCAACAGGGTCTGGTGCCAATCACAACTTGTTTTCTCTAAGACCTGGTGTGCTCTGAGAACGATTGCAGGAAACTATTTTCTAAAAGAGCCTATGCTATTTAGGGAAAAAATTGCAGAACATCTCTCTCTCTCTCTCTCTCTCTCTCTCTCTCTCTCTCTCTTTCTCTCTCTCTCTCTCTCTCTCTCTCTCTCACACACACACACACACACACACACACACACCATTTCAAACAGTTCACACAGTTTTTAATAACAGTGGGAAGGACCAGCGATGAATCTCTATGAAGAGGGTCATGGCCTCTGACCTTCCCCCACACCCAAGGGTAGTTGGGGCCTCAAACCTGGCTGCTGAGTGTCGTCTCCTTTGACCCTATTCTACTGCTAATTTACTTAATTCCCTTTGTGGGGTTTCCATAGAACACCCTAATCCTGCTCGTGGTGAAGGGTCACCTCACGGTTCTGCGGGTCAGCTCCTGGTGTAGAGGACAGTACCCTGTGCTTTGAGGACCGAGTTCCGGATGGCTCTGAGAAGTTATGGGCCACAGTCCTCTTCCTGCCCACATGTCCAACACTGTGGTCAGTGTTCCTGATAGAGCGGCCTGATCCCCCAGGATCTTCCCTGCTGTGTGGCTCTCTCCAGTGTCTCCTGCCCTCCCCTCACCTGCTGGACTGTGGGATGCCCTGCTATGTTGCTTGTTGTACACACTGGCACGCAGGTGGGTGCCTTGCATGCCTTGGGTATGACACATGATGTTCTGTGCTGCTTTAATATCTAGCAGGTTTTAAAATTAAGTGGAGAAGTGGTTCTAATACTAGATCGCTGGAAAAGAAAACACCCAAAAGTGTTTTAAATAGTAGAAACTAACTTGTAGTGTGTGTAAAAACCTCCATATCTCCAGGTAAATCACCTCCACTTGGGGGCCTAGGAACATCCTTCCTGCCTCTTAGCCTCTGGGTACCAGGCTGGCCACAGGCCTAAGGAAACAGAGGCATTCGGCTGAGCCACCAGCCACCTACAGATGGTCCCTGACCAGGCAGCCCACGCTTTGCAGCTGAGGGTGAGGTATGGTGCAAATGAAGGAGAGGGACAGAGGACAGGCTCCTCCAGCCAGTCTCCCCCATCCTGCCTGCCTCTCTTTGGACCCGGCACTAGGTGGCACCACTGAGCCTCCCCTTACAGACCCATCTGTCCTGGTGAAGAAAGCCACACCCCGCAGACCACCAGATCTCAAGTTTTACATAGAACTTTCTCTCTTTTTAAATTCCTGGTAGAAACTAGGAGGATTTAAACTGAAAATATTGAAGTATTCTGGGAAGAGTCCTTGAAGGTTGTCACATCGTCCCTCCAGGGCTGTGTGTCCTCATTTTGCAGCAAGTGTGTGGTCTGTCAAGGGGATCCTGGGTTTGGGGATGTCCAGTCTGCCTGGTGTCCACCAGGATGAAGGCTTAGGAAGGGAAGAGGAAGCTAAGGATGGGATATTTCCAGAGAGCAGGGCTGAGTAGAACATGGTAAGGGGAAAGGAGGCCAGCCAGGACCACAGGGCAGGGCTAGTGTGAGGAGGGCCAGCATGCCCCCATGCCACCCCTGCAGGTCCCCACATCCTGAGTGCAGCCTTCCTTCCATGTCTTCAAGCTTTCTCTTTTCCTCAGGATGTATTTCTTCCTTTGAAGAAATCTCAGAATAAAATTATGACTTGATTTACTTCTCTGCTGAACACTAGGCTTAGTCTGTTTCTCAGGATGCCACCTGGCTGTGTGTCCTCTGGGAAATGAGCTGGGGGAGGAGGTGCACTGGGAGCAGGGGGGGCTTCCTGCATCTCTGACCACTGAATCCAGGACCGCCACAGGCCCCCACAGAGCCCACTCTGGGAACAGCAACCCTCACAGAATGCACATAAAAGTTGCTGCAGCTACTCTTCCAGTCTTTCCAGGAACACTGGGCTCTGTCCATGGTCCTGAGGAATCCGCGGACTTCCATGGAGTCCTGAAGCAGCTTGATCATTCAGAAGGCAACAAGTCACTGGTTCTTTGGGGTTGGAAGTTGTGATTCACAATCAAAACTCAAGTCATCAAATCATGGAAAGCCTTGTTTACATATTAATTCACTTCTTCGCTTGCTGTAGGGAAGTGGGAACGATTCCTGGAGGCTGGTAGAACTCTGCCACAGGCATTTCCCTGAGATCTGTGCTCTTTCCCCCCCAAACTCACTTAAACCCCTCAGCAGTGCTCTGACTCCATGCAACATTCAGAGCTACAAAGAACTGCTTAGGAGAATAAAAGGGAATTAAGGGAATCCTTCATTCATTCTCCATAACCCAAGGTTACATTTGACTCTGGTCTCCTCACCCTGAGGAGGACCACTCCCAACTCATCTTAGAAAAGCCTATGCAGCTTAGACCCCGAGGACAGCACATGTTTTGTTTGGAGCAACACAAATCACCCAAGAATTCTGTCATTAAGGGGTGTTCCATGTCATCGTCCCCAGAAGTAAATGTACAGCATCATACTTTTGGTTCATCATGAAATATGATTTTCCAGCCAAGCTCCATTCATTGGTACAAAGTGGTTATTATAATAGAGAAATGCCATTGGGAAGGGAGAAAATCCTCCTTAGACAGCAGCTTTCTCCTCCTGGCTCTGGGCACAGGGAAGAAAGCATATTTGGAAACTAAATGTGGAAGCTAGGCAGCTTTGGTAAATTAGGATCCGTGTACTGTTTAGGAATGAAAAGTCAGTCGATACAGGTGCATGCGAACAGCCATATGTCAGGGTATAAGTGATACTGGTCTTAACTTCAGTGGCTTTAGTCCTCAGTGGAAAAAGTACAGGAAAAAAATTTCACAGGTGAATGAAGGAGTTGGGCCACATCAGTAATGGATCCCTACCCAGCTTTACTGAGCATCTCAGTCTGTTTTATCTCTCCTTGAAACTGCATTACAAAACCCACTGAGGTGAATCACAAGATAAGCCTCCACTAGGAGATCTCTACGTCCTGTAGACACCTCGTCCAGAAAGCTTCGCTGCTTCCTCCCAGCAGCCGCAGGGGGCACTTCTGTGTGAGTTTGGGCTAGGGAGAGGGGAGAACCACTGTCTCCATCCTCAGCACAGTCCCACCATTTCACCATCCACGGCAATCTTATCTGCTTTTGACTTTAATTTCCCTACCTGCTACAGTAGGCTGCCTGTGGAAGATGCATAGTTCAAGTCCCCATATGGTGAGTACATCTATTCCAGTCAGAACAACCCAGAAAACCAAGGGTCACTTGCACACAGTTCCCCTACACCCCATCTCTGTTGAAGGGCCCTTTTCTCTGTCAGAGTATTCTCT
>PVJS01017021.1:0-36731 GCA_004027185.1 Glis glis | reverse complement strand
CTCTCCCTCCCTCCCTCCCTCCCTGTCTCTCTCTCTCTCTCTCTACCTAGTGAGGCCCTCCGCAACTTTGTGAGACCCGGTTTCAAAATAAAGTATAAAAAATAGGGCCGGGGGGTGTAGCTCGGAGGTAGAACGCCCCTGCGTTCCCTGTTTTTTGCGGTTCCCCGGTACCGCAAAAAAAAAAAAAAAAGAATGGGAATATTGGTTGCTGACAAATGAGGCCTTGCTGTAGTTTCTGTCCATAATAGTGTATGATCATGCAAAACTTCCTCCAAGGAGCAAGAACGCTCCCACAGCCATTCCAATTACAGTACCTGCTCCAACCCAGGGTTCCAAGTATCTGACCCTCTAACCACCGCCTCTGCTCCCATGTCGCCCTCACATCTCATCCCTCTATCCTCCTGATGTCAACAATTTTTTTAGTCACACAGGGCTGAGCCCTCCATCCATGGATGATCTGCTTTCCCGTATCCATCTCCCTTCCCTTTCCTTCCCTTCCCTCTTACCTGTAAAGCCAGCCTTCCCTGGGTCTTCACTATCATGGTTCGTTTTCCGTTCCCTGGAGGCCTTACACTTTATCTTCTTGGTCAAAAGGGCTTCCCCAAACCCCACTTAAACCTCTTCCTATACAACATCAGAAGCCAAGCAGCCAGGTCGCTGTGCCTGGCTCACTTTACACTCATGTCCACGTATTTTGAGGGAGCTGCCGTACTGCAAGACGATCCTACATTTCCATAGTTTATTCACTCTCCCAGTGGCCTAGAGAATTGTTTCAGTCTTCCCTCTCTCTTTTCCAACCTTTTCTTTTCTTTTCTTTTTTGGTACTGGGGATTGAACCCAGAGGCTTTCTACCTCCAAACTATACCCCTAGCCCTTTTTATTTTGAAACAGGGTCTTGCTAAGTTGCTGAGGCTCACTTTGAACCTGCAATCCTCCTGTCACAGCCTCCCAAGTACTGGGATTACAGGCGTGCCACCATGCCCGACTATTCCAACCTTTTCTAACTTCCACAATCCCCTGAGTCTGAGAACGTGTTTCTGCCTGCCATCCTGTTTCCAAAGATGGGCTGCACCTGGTCTGGTCTCCTCAGCCCTCCAGCCTACTCAGAAACCTGGCTCCAGCAATTACACCCTCTCTCTCTGCATTAGAAATCTCTCCTTCTTCACAGGATAGTTACCCATCAGATTTTCCTATCATAAAAATACCCTTTTCTAACTCCATGCCCTATCCCAGCGACTGGCCCATTCCTCAAGCCCCACTTTGTAACAAAGTCCAAATAAAAGTTGCCTATACTTGCTGTATCTATATTTTCTCTCATCCTCTCTTGAACCCCTCCAGTCAGGCTTGTATCATCACCGTTCATCAAAACAATTATGTTTTGTTTTGTGGTATTAGAGATTGAACCCAGAGGTATTCTACCTCTGAGCTACACTACCTCAGCACTGTTTTTATTTTTTGTTTTGAAACAGTGTCTCGCTAGTTGCTAAGAGTTTTGCTAAGTTGATGAAGGTCATCTGGAACCCGAGATCCCCCTGTCTCAGCCTCCAAAGCACTGGGATTACAGGTGTGCATCACCATGTCCAGCTCCATTATTTTTTTACTACTTTTCCCCACCCATGGCCAAAGTTCCGTCATTGGTTGCCTGGATTACTGACAGGGCTTCTAACACATCTATTTCTGTTCTTGCTCTCTACAGTCTACGTTCCAACCAGGAGTCAGTCTGGTCCTAGCAAGATGTATGTCAGTACATGCCTCCTCTGCTCTAACTTCTACTGGCTTCGCCTGTCAAGAAGCCAAAGTTCTATATCCTCTAGCTCCCCATGCCTCCTCCATCGCTCCCCTGCAGCCCCGCTGACCTCCTTACTGCTCCAGGAATACCCGGGGTCATTGTCACCCTGGCACCTTTGCAGTCTCCCTTCCTTTGTCTAAAATGGCCCCTTCCCAGATCACTGCCTGTGGTTTGTTCTCTTGTTTTAATCCAGTCTTCTAAACACCAGCTCATCAAAAAGTCTCCCCTGATCTCCCTAATGAAAATAGTATCCAAGCTCAACCTTGGCCCTGCTTCCTTTTTCCTCAGGGTATTATGGCATTTTATACTTATTTATTTCATGCATTCCCTGTTAGAACATAGCTCCTTGAAGCGACAGAGTTGGCTAGAACAGTGCCTGCTGCACAGAGGGGACTTCAGTGAGTACTTGTTGACTGAATGTATCATGCAGAAACAGTTTCATAACTGCAAAGACACAATTATGACATTTATTATAATATTGTTTGTGAAAATTTAAAAATGGAAAAAAACTAAATTTGGGTCATTTGGGGAGCTAAATATATTTTGAGATATTCCTAAAGTAGAACACATCAGCTATTATAAGGGTGAAGTCATGATTCTAATTTTGCAAGTAATCAAAATGTCTCTCTACATGCATAATTCATATGTTTTCATATGCATAAAAGAATATCTAGAAGTAAATACATCAAATTCTTATGAGTGGCTATCTCCCAAGAACAGAATTTCATTGGAAGGGAAAGATATTTATGATTTTGTGTTGTTTAAATTTTATAAGCCCTCATTACTTTTATAATATAAATTAAAATATCTCTCAAAAGATAGAAGAGATAATGTTGTCTGCTGGCATTAATTCTGAATCTAAGCACAAGAAGCAGGAAGGCAAAAAATACAGGAGAAACTCATAGTTTGCCTGCTTTCAGCAAAGAAGGAAGAGCAAAATTTGTACAAAACTTGCAAGTATAGTTAACGACGAATTTTATTTCTTGAATTCCTATTATGGGAAAGGTACTATCCTTTTGTTGTTGTTTCTTTTTGGTACTGGTGATTGAACCCAGGGGCATTCTACCTCTGAGCTACACACCCAGCCTTTTTTATTTTATTTTTTCTTTTAAAACACTGTCTCGCCAAGTTGCAGAGGAAGGTGCTATCAGTAAGGACATGTTACATGCATTGTCTCTGATCCTTAGAGCAAACTTGCAAGTTAGTTATTGGCTCTACAGATGAGAAAGAGGCTCAGAGAAATAGTTGCTCACAGGCCCTTCTGGAGTTAAGACCAAAAGCAATGGAGCTAGGGTTCAAATCTACCACACTCTGTCTCACATAAATGAGCCCTAAAGCTGTGGGTGGGATGGCAGAAGAGAAATCCTGGAATTTAAGAACCCTCGGTCACACACAGGACTCACCTAAACTGTGTATAGTCTCTGTGCTAACTAAAGGCTGCAGCCTGACTTGGGAGGGAGTCGGAGGGAGTGGTGGAGGGTGGACAAAAGGGTGTCAAATACAATTTTGTGCTCTGCTGGGTGAATAATCATGAAGAAAGGGAGGTGGCCTATGTAGGACCTTGAAACTCACCATTAGGGGCTAAACATCCCAACAGCTCATAGGAACACAAACGCCCTCACTCCTGAAGATCCTATAAGCTGGGAAAGTGGCATGAAATGTCCTTGAGAACCATGATTCTTTTTCTCCTGTGCCGACAGTGCCTGGGTGAGTGGACAGGCTGCAGGAAGGGACGGTGGCAAGATAGTAAGAGCAGCTGCCCTCAGTGAGGGTCACTCGATGCCCAGCACTTTATGAACATGAGCTTTAACCCTCAGGACCTGAGGAAGTGAGTCTGCTCATCTCCACGTGATAGGGCAGCACCCTGGTGAAAGGTGAATGTATCCGCTTAGTGGGCGGTGGAATTAGGCCTGCATGTCACCATTGCGACTTCCAACCTCATGCTTTTTCCAGGACAGTAAGCTGCCTCTCGTGGCAGCATGTCTGTGTGAAAGGCACTCAGTGCCCGGAGCTGAACAGTGGATGAGGAGAATCCGGATGAGCATCAGGCATCTGACGATACAGAGACAAGGCTGTACGCATTACGAAGGGGAGGTCCTGGGAATGGCAAAGAGCGGTGTTAGGGACATGGAGGAGGCTGGGCCTGGGCCTGCGAGGAAACCATCCCCATGGCTTTGCCTTCCTTTTGTTTAAGTGGGAGCAGAATATCCAAGTGTAGACAGTGAAAAATAATTTTTGGCTGGAAGGCTGCCATGACCGGCTTGGCTTTGCCAATGGGAACTGATTAGTATTCTTGAGCTTTCATTAGCATTTGAAGGAAATACCCAGATGACACAAAGCCAATTCCAGTAGCTAAGATTTAACATTTTAACCCAATTTCTCTAATGCAGTTAACCTGTGATAAAATGCTGGCTTGGCATCTCCTTTTCTTAAACTATTTTAGACCTCAACAAGCAAACCATTTATACAAGCACCTTCGTGTTCACCTCTGCCAAGCCAGGCCAGAGGACGTGCCTCCCTGAGAGTGAATTTACATCATTCCTTGCTGGGGGAGAGAAGTGGGAGTATTTTTCCCAGCCTTGCCTGGACCGGAGCCAAGGTAAGTGCAAATCCCTTAACATGATCTCCCTGTAACTGCCCCTTGCGTGACACAATCCCACCCGAGAGAGCAGCATTTCATTGCAGCCTTTGTTGTAGGTTTTCCATTTTCGGAAGAATTGATAGCAATACTAAGTATAAACACATTCTCTGCCAGTCAGATTCAGTGGCTAGGTTTTTTCAAAGGAGTCTTGAAGTCTTGTGGCCAGCCATAATATTTATATTGAAACCCATGGCTCTTGCTTCACAGGGTGAGGGCAGTGGTGGTCAAGAGAGGAATTCCCTTCCCCATACATGACTCTTCTCACACATCTCAAGAAAGCAAGGGAGTATTTTGAGCTCAGGCTAAATCCTGCAGTAGTTTCTCCACTGCACAAGATTAGGATGAACCCTTTTAAAAGTCCCCTAATGTCAAGACAATCCGTTCACATTCAACTTTGTCCAAATAGCATTTTTTGCTTCTAAAGGAAAGGATAGTTAGCTGGGCATGGTGGTGCACACCTGTAACCCCAGTACTTGGGAGGCTGAGACAGGAAGATGGCAGGTTCGAGGACAGCCTCAGCAAGTAGTGAAGACTCTCATCAACCTAGCGAGATCTTGTTTCAAAATAAAAATAAAATAGGGCTGGGGGTGTAGCTTGGATGTAGAATGTCCTGGGTTCAATCCCCAGTACCACACATACACATACACACACAAAAGAAAAGAAAAGAATAATTAGTTAATATCTTACTTCTCTCCCCTTCCCTTAACTGTTAAAGACTTAGGGCCATTTTTGTCTGGCTCTTGACTCACTGAACCCATGAATTAGTAGGACTTCCTGTTGCTCTGGAAAAAGAAAAATTCAGAATGTCTTCTTTAGTAAGATATCCAAAGACATTTTACCAGTAAAATGTCATGAAAAGTTAGTTTGTAAATTCTTGTGCTCCATTAGGAGATAAAAATTAATGCTTCATGCACATTGCCCTTCTTTTTGATTACAGTACATAAAATCTAAAAATATTTTTTTAAAGACAAGCAATCACTCCAGGGCTATGAATCCTGTGGGGTTTTCACCCTTTACTTAATGTTCTAGGACCATTAGGTTCAGGAGTATTAGAATACCACAACATGAGGGGACCAGTATGAGCTCAAAGCACTGGGAAATGAAACCAGTAAGTTTATTTTTATCTTTGTATACCTACCCTAATATAGCCATGGCTGTGGGAATGATTTTGTATTTTTCAATAGTTTCTAGTTCCAAACTGAGTTCTACTTTAGGTCTATGGGGAAAATACTCTGCAAGGTGCTTGCAATGTTTAGACTTAGGGATTTTAGAATGACATGGAGTCATGTAAGTCCTTTGCCACAGAATAAATATATTTTTAAATTTAGCTATTGCTTTGAAAAACCCAAGGAAATAGCTTAGACAGGCTGAAAGGAGAAGGGATTCAACATCATCACTCCCCAAACCCTCACATAGCCTTAAGGCTACTCGAGAAAGAAATAAGTAGAAAGGAATATCAGTTTGCAAAGATTTCTTGGGATATAGAGTTTAGCAGACTACTTCTCAGAAAAAATTGGATCTGTTCATTTTAGAAATCTATTTCGCTGAAGTTTCTCCCAACAGTGTTAAAGCCCACTTGTAATCTGATTTCTAGAAAGCTTTGAGAAAAAAAAATTAAAAATCAGAGTCTGATGAGTAAAATTCAGCAGCATGCAAGATACTATGTGATGTAATCGTACATCTGTATTTCCCTGTCTTCTGGTGTTTTCAGAAATAATATTCTGGGATGTAAAAACAACCTTGAAAAACAGAGATAAGGGATTTCTCTGTCCTCCACAGGAGTGTCATGTTTCCATGGTGATGAAATGAGCTCTCGATACAGGATTAACAAAGGTGATTCCAGGCTTCCTGTTTCCTCATTCCATGTGTGGGAGACACACAGAAGGAAAGGGGGAGCCAGCGCTGTGCTTGATGGGTGGATAGAAAACAGCGAGGGGGCTTTGGGGCTGGTCTGAAGAGATTTTATGTCACTGCCATCCAGAAAAACATCTGATGTGCATTATTTTTACATAAGCAGTATTCTACTTTGAACAATATTGTTGTGTGTGTGTGTGTGGGGGGGTGAGTACTGGGTATTCCACCCCAGATCTATATCCCCAGGCCCATTTTATTTTTTGCTTTGAAATAGGGTCTTGCTAAGTTGCTGAGGCTGGCTTCAAACCTGTGATCCTCCTGTCTCAGCCTCCCAAGTACTGGGATTACAGGCGTGTACCACCATGCCAAGCTTGAACAATACCTTTAGAGCAATTTTACAAAATATGAAAGATCTAATAGAAATTCAAAGACACCTCCCTATACCTCAGCGGTTTTCATTACTATCTAGCTGAAGTGAGGGAAACTCTATGCCACTCACTCTGCTGAGGGTTGTCTACCGGAAACTCCAGCGTCCACCCCACACTTGCATTTCCCCACAATGGTGCCATGTCTTTCTAATTTACCAAAGCAATTTGAATCCACCTCCTCAGCAAAACCTTTCTCCATCCATCGAGGTGGAGGTAGTTCTAGATCAGGAGAGCCCTGCTCTTTGCCTCTGGACATCAGCTCTCACCACGCCCTTGTTATAGAAGTATCATGGGCTCCCAAACCTGGTTGTGCATCAGAACCATCCTATGCTGAGTGCTGGGCTCCATTCTAGAGCTATGGAGTCAAAATCTCTGGGAGAGGGTCCTAAAATGTACAGTTTTAATAAATCTACAAGTGCAGCCATGTTTGGGAGGCAATGAAATATTGGTTTAGTTTGTTTCTATTCCATTTTTGTGTCACCTATGGGTGTCTGCATCTGTTTACATGCATGGGAGGTATTTAAGTAGAATAATCAGAAACCTGGAAATACATCTGATAGTGTGTTAGATGCAGATTCCCTGGTAGCAGTCCACCCAAGTGTACCAGATCCGACTCCATGAGTTATGGCTTAGGAATTCGAATTTAAACTATTTTCCCCACCCCCTTATAAACGGCCACTGGCAACTTGTGCCTTCTGCCGTTGAGGGTTTTACCCATGTACCTCAGATCTCTGGTAATTTACAATGTCATGTGTCATTAGGAGACTGACCAAGTGAGTTCTTCTGATGAATTATGTAGTGTAATAGAATCGCAGGGTTATGAGGTCCTACTGGGTCTTCTGGTCCACTCCCAATACTGATGATGCCCCAAATCATAGCAGCGCTCATCTAGACCTCCTGCCCACACTGCACATATCCAAGTGCATTTGGGCTGCCTCCACTAAGAGATCTTACCAACACTCAAATGCAACATGTTCCCAAATAAAATTGTCATCGTCTAATGCCATTCCTGCAAGTGCATTTTTCCTGTTCACTGTTGTCTCAGTGAACACCAGTACTACCCACCAAAGCCAGAAACAGGCCTTAGTTCTCTGTCTTTCTACACTGGATCATCTGCCACGCCTTGCTAAATGGGCCACCACCAGTGGGAAACCTCTAAGCCATCACCGATTCTAGGCAAGTTTCTTGTACCTTTTTCATCGTGAAAATAACACTGCACCGTCTTGTGACCAGCCAACTTGATTTTAAAAAAGGAAATCCTGGTTTTTTTCTACAAGATGAGGTCTAGCTAACTTTTCTTTGGCTGCGAGTTGAGCTTAAATGGAAGAGCATAATTTATTAAAAGCGATATTCTCAGAAAAAAAATTTGGACACCTGCATGAAGTTCAGGATCATGGAAGTGGCCTTGATGGGAAAAAAAACGAACTTTTCCAATGGATCTGGTAGGCTCCATTTCATGTGAAGGAAAAAGGGGATAGAAGTGGCGTGAAGTCAGATGGCTCGGAGGGTTATGCGCGCTGCGTCCTCTGATGGAGAATTCTTGGCTACAGGCACCTCAAATGGTGCACATGCAGATTTAGAGAAACCCTGACCAAAGCAAAAGCCCAAGCAGCAATCAAGACTAGTGGGGAACATGGGCAATGCTCCTACTGCCCCAAATTCCTCAGCAGGTTTTTTTCCCAATGTCAAAGCAATTACAGGCCAGGCATGGTGGCGCACGCTTGTAATCCCAGTACTTGGGAGACTGAGACAAGAGGATTCGGGTTCATGGCTAGCCTCAGCTACTTAGTGAGGACTCTGCAACTTAGTGAGACCATTTCAGAATAAAGAATAAAAAATAGGGCTGGGGGTATAGTTCGGAGGGAGAATGCCCCTGGGTTCAATCCCCAGTACTGCCCAAAACAAAACAAAACAAAACAAAACAAAACAAAACAAAAAAACAAAGCAATTACAGGCAAGAATATGAAGGGATCAACACCCTTTTGTAAAAATAAGCATAGGACCTTAGTTAGAAGCTTCTTGTTCCTTCATAAAGTGTGTCTAACATCTATAGACTCCATCCTCTTAGCATCCTCAAAGGAAAGTTATCCAACAATGTGAAAACTATGCCAAAAGTAATTATTAAGCTTCTCAAATAAGAAAATCTAGCAAAATAAAATTCTTTACACGGTAATGCTAAAAGAGGAAACAAACATTTATTCAACAAAATAATGGATTTTCAGGGTCAAAACTGAATACTTCCTTTAACGATAAAATTATACGTAAGAAAATTTTGGTGAAATATAAAACAAACGTCTTTTTCTCCTTATTTTCCAGTTTTTTTTAATGCAAAATTCCGCTAGTCTGTAACTAATGATCTAGAAAGAAAATTGTGCCTATCAGCTAATATTTCACTCAAAGGATTGCGAAATGCAAAGAAACGTGTCAATTTATTCATCTGGAGTCAAATGAAGAGGTAAACATCTCTCAGTATCTCTCTAGATCTCTTAGTTTGGATAATGAATAAAGAAGAAGGCTCTTTAAAATGTCAAATGTAGAAAAAAGACCACCCAGAAATAAGTAACAGGAATTCACAGGGATACTGAAAATAAGAATCAAGTGACAGTGACGGGGTCTGAATTCAGTGACACAGGAGTCAATGCACCTTCCCAATCTTGTCCCTTCATCAAGACCTTGTGGATCTTCTTTGTTGTATAATTTTTCATAAACTGTAGAATATCTTTGACAAAAAAAAGAGTCTAGGTCACGCAGGCCATGTGTTCTCGCAGCTCTGTGGCGGGGGTCCAAGCACGGGTGAAGATGAGTGAAAGCTGGCTAGCAGTGTTGCTGCCTGCCCTTCTATCTATCTGCAGAAGCTTGTAGCACATCTATCTGAAGCCAGACAATACCAGTTCTTTTGATATTAGGTCTCTCGGTGTAGCTTTCAAAATTATTCTTTGTTCCACTCTTCCTGTATTGTCAAACTGCTCCCAGAAGGTGGTCCTGAGTGTGAATTTCAAACATGTGCTGTTAATATGCCCAAAACTGTTCCTGCAAAGAAGGGGGAGAAAAAAAAAAACACATTAATAGAATTCTGTCCCATTCTTACTCATAATGTCACAAGTGTATTTTCTGTATCCTAAAAGGATACAAAATAATTTTTAAAACCATGTGAAATTTTTGGGTGATTAAACCTACAGGTTTAAAAATATGCATCTATTGTTATTAGAGGCAATTATTTTCTTACAATTCTGCATCAAAAAACCACATGAGTAGGTACATGTCAACAATTCAAAAATAATGTGCTGGGCGTGGTGGCACGTGCCTGTAGTCCCTTCTACTTGGAAGACTGAGGTGAGAGCGCTGCTGAGACCAGACTGGGCAATAAAGCAAGACCCTGAATGAACAAACAGACAATGCTGGAACCTTTTCTGTCATTTTCATGCACCTTTCCTGGGGATGCTGATGGTCATTAGCAACATTACTCTCTCTGGACATACCTCATGTTCTAATATTTCATTGTAATTCTCTTTGAAATATTTTTCTTAGGAATCTTTTTTTGGGAAGGTCACTATTAGTCCCATTTTATAGATGTCATATAGAGATAATAATAGAATCCACCTTCAAAAGATTGCTTCGGGAATCATTAGATCACCCACATTCAGTACATAAAGTGTATGGCACATTTTCAAGTGCTCAGAGGTCAGATATTATATGCAAAAATATTAACAGGTATATTAAGGTTATCAGAAATCCATTTTAAGCAGGCCAATTAGGTTTGGATCTTTCACTGGAACTAGACAGTTTCTAGAAAAATGAAGGTTCCACTGTTTACATAATGCTCTTCTCCTCTCCCCTGACTTTGAGCCCTCGATCCGGCTCTTTTTCTTTAGGTCTTGACTTAAGACAGTACTTCGTGGGGGTAAGCAGCCCCTCACCTCTTCTTAACATGCTCCAATCCACATCACAATTGCCTGTGTCTTCTTCTGCATCCCCAAGACACTTCATGAGGGCAGGGAGCATGTCTATCTTTATACACTAGGTCTTAGCACAACAGGTAAGCACAATGCTGGAACATAATAGGCGCTCAATAATTATCTGTTCTATTACATCCAGTATCTGAAACCAGTCTGGTGGTGACTGGAAGAACAGGCTGAAGTAGTGCCCACGAGGGCTGTCCGCCTGGGAGGGAAGGCAGCAGGCGGTCATAGGTCAGCTGCGGTGAGGATGGAGAGAGGGGGTGCAGCAGCCTGCACTCTCTGAGTAGGAGAGGACGGGCGGAGGGGAGGGCCACTGTGCTCCACAGGAAATCAGGTTCCATCTGGTCACTTAAGATCCAAATAGCAGAGCTGCATTCCAGAAATCCAGATACCTGCCCAGCCGTGGGGAATGAGCACCTGGGTCCACTGTGCAGGTGTTCAGCCACCGGAGAGAATAGCTTGGAAGCCAGCACAGCTCTAGGTCCAGTCCAAGAGCCTTGTGACTGGAGTGTTAACAACACAATGTAAGCCAGAGTCATTACCGGTCCAGTCTGACTCACAGACCCCAAAGACTTACCAGACAGTT
Organism: Glis glis; assembly: GCA_004027185.1. Classification (NCBI taxonomy): domain Eukaryota; kingdom Metazoa; phylum Chordata; class Mammalia; order Rodentia; family Gliridae; genus Glis; species Glis glis. The sequence goes on along the minus strand of PVJS01017021.1, from coordinate 25,474 downwards.
GGGATGCGCTGTGCCCGTCTGGCCCAGCGTGGAAGTGCAGTGCTGGGGAAGGAATTTGGAGGCTTTGGGCATGGCTGATGATAAATGAATTGAAATGTTCTGATTTGTTACAGCAGCTGCGTCATAGGAAGGGATGACTTTAGAATAGTATCTGACAGCGTGGAAGGAATTAAGAGAGAGGGCTGAGCTGGGAATTTGAGTTTTACACCGAACATCAATGGCACTCTCTGGATTGGAGCTGGACTGAGCTGTAATAAGAAAGAAAACAAGTATCTGTCAATACTGTATGCGCAATTCTGGATCTCCAGATGACCGCATTTGAAGTAAATTGTTGTTTTATTTCCTCACTGCTATGCTCCAATGCTGATGGAAAAACAAAGTGAATTTTTTAGTAGTGATATTTAACACACACACACACACACACACACACACACACACACACACATATTACAAATGAGTGTTCATGTGTCATGAAAAGAGATTTTAGAGGAGTAGCAGATCTCTGTGCCTTTTGGTGTGTGGTGTGTGTGTGTGTGTGTGTGTGTGTGTGTGTGTGTGTGTGTTCCATTATAATAAAAACTGGCCATCCCTATGAAACAAGGGAGAATGTGGGAAAGAATAACTCCATTCAGCCATGAATAAAGTTTGGTTGACTTTCCATCACTGAAGTGGGAAGAACCACTTCATACCACAAAACATTTTAAACATATAAGGTCAACAATGTTATCTCAAGGAACACTTTGGACATTAATAATAATGAAAGTGAAATAATAATCTTATGTCTACTTGAAATACAAATGTAACTGAAATATTCATGAAAAATGACTAAAGTGAATAATTATTATTAGAATGTAATGTGCAAATGTGTACAGAGATTTATGGAAAAGAATAGAAAAAGGCAAGTTAATGAAGCCTAAACACATCCCAAATTCCAGGTCAGGCTTAGCACAGAAACTTTAGGATCTTGGGTGGACCTTTAACTTCTGTAGCCTTCAATTTCCTGACCTGGGTTATAAAAGTGAAATTTGCAAGACTTAACTGATTGCAATTTTACTGATCCTCTTTTAAAAATAATTTGGCAGCATGAATAAAAAATATATGTTCATGTTCTCTAGCTCATCCATCACACACTTCCAAGAATGTAGCTCAAGGATAAGTCAAAAATATAGAAAATCCTATATATGGGGAATTATTTCCTATCACATGATGCACAAAATCTCTCTGCCCCAACTAGGAACACTAAGATGGCTAAGAAAATTACTCCACAAATAATTTGCTAAGCTACTGAAACCATTAAAATGGTGAGGAAAGCTATATAACAATAGATTAAATAAGACAAGAAGTTATGTAAAACAATCAGAAGACAAAATGGGATGTCCAATATAATTACTACTATAGAAAAATATAACTGGAAAAAGACTTGAAGTAAATACATACAAAATGAACAGTTATGAGATTAGCGAGATTAGCAAAGGACCCATACTGCTTTTCAAATAGAAAAATATACATAAACACAATAAAAATGGGGGTTTTAACTCATTGACCTTCCGAGTCTTTTCTGGTTCGAACATACTGTAAGTCTGTGGTCCTAGAGTATTTGCGTCTTCCTGAGAGCGGTCTCTTTGGAAAATGTGATGCTATGAGATACCGGGGAGCAGAAAGGCCTGAATTCACTGCCATAAACACAGTGCTTCCGATTTTCTGCAGCATATAAACAGTATTGTATGTACAAGAAATAATATTGACAGGCATATGCCTGTGGCCTGATATCTCTCTGATTTAATCTGGGCCGATTTAATCATTCCATGTCATATTCAGACACAGCTACTTCAAGTAGTTTAACCGCGGCTCAGGGCAACTTTTTCCCCCTATTCTCCTCCCCTTGCCCCAGGTCAGGAGAAAAGTCTAAATTGACTAATAAAATGCCCTGAGGCTTATTTGATTATATGAATAAGGAAGACTGTTTTATTTTGGCCCTTTCTCTTTTGACTTTAGACACCAATGCTAGGAACCTCATTTGTTCCTGTGGCTCCCACTACACCCCCATATAGCACTCAAAATACCCGGTGAACCAGAGTTTGCTTTTGTGATCCTCTCTGCAAGTTCCATAGAACATAGAATCGTTAATCTGTGTGTCCCCATCTTAGAGGCAGGGACATTTAACCTGAGAACTAAGGGATAATGTTGGAATTAACCTTGGAGAGTGAGGGGGAGGACATTCCCAGCACTGGGGAGGTGCCCAGTTAGAGCAGAACCCCTGAGAAGAAGCCAGGCATGGTGGCACACGCCTGTAATCCCAGTACTTGGGAGGCTGAAGCAGGAGGATCGCAGGTTTCAGGCCATCCTCTGCAACTTAGTGAGGCTCTCAGCAACATAATGAGACCCTGTTTCCAAATAAAAAATAAAATTGGCCTGGGGGTATAGCTGAGAGGTAGAATGCCCCTGAGTTCTATCCCCAAAAGAATCTCTAGGAAGAAGTTGGCAGAAGGGTCACCTAAACTGGCTGGCTGAAGAGATTTACAGTCCTGTCACCTAGCATCCAACATGCAAGCTAGGAATTCCATACCTTACTGCTTTCTCTACTGAGAGCTACCTTCAGGAACGCTAACACCACAGGCTGGCAGCTGTGTTCTATTCCTCTGGTCTATTCTTTCCCGTCATCTTATTCGTAGAAGTACATGGGCATGCCTAGACTTGTACAGTACATGTAACAAAAATGTCTCCCAGTGGGCAAACACAATGAATGTGTAATGAGCACCTACTGTGTGCCAGATATCGCTCCATGTACTAGAAATACAACAGCGAACAAAACAAGCAAAAAAAAAAAAAAAAAAACAGAAACAAAAACCTCCTCCCTACCTTCATGGAGCTGGCATTTTAATGGGAGAAGGCAGGCAGTAAATAAAATATACAAGTAAAAAATATGAGCAGGTGGAAAGTGTTATGAAGACAAACCCAACAGAGAAATAAGTAAGGCGTCTCCTGCGCTGGGTATGGTGGGGAGGAGTGTGCAGTTTTAACTGGGTGGTTGAGAAGGTCTCACTGGGAAGGTGACATTTTAAGCAAAAGCATGAAGGAGTTAAAGAAATTACTATGTTAAATACTCAGTATACAGTCAGTACTGAATTAATATGGATACAAGCAGCCTTCTGTATCTGTGTGTTCCTTATCTGGGAATTCAACCAACCATGAATTAAAACATTTTTAACAACTGAATCTCTGAACCTGCACAGACTTTTTTTTTTCCTTGTCGTTTTGCCGAAACAATACAACAGCTACCACCATAGTATTTGCATTGTAGCAGGTATTATAAGTAATTTAGGGATGATTTAAGTATATGGAGGGCGCACATAAGTTATATGCAAATACTAGACCATTTTATAAAGGGGCTTGAGCATTCACAGACTATGGTATCTGTGGGGCCCAGGACAAATTTACCATGGATATTGAGGGACAATTGTATGTCCCTTTCCTTTAGAGTCTACTTATTTAATAATGTCACCTGTGTGCTTATCATCTACTAGCAAGATGCACTTTCTAGCAACTAAGGTCAGTGCAATGAAGCAACCTCCTATTGCTCTGAAGGGCTTCTATAATCTAAAAAAATATGGAGAAAGGCAGATTGAAACTGAGCCCCGTTTCTTGGATAACACTATTGAAATGCCTCTGGCCACTTCATGAACTCAAAGCTGACTACACCGGAAGGACGTACCATGCAATCTTCCAGCTACCCTCAACCCCTGTTTATGGCAGCAAGTAAGTACACAGGAGCCCAAGGGTGCGCAGGGCGTCCACGCAGGCCCTAGTGCCCCATAGCAGCACAGGTGACAGGCTCGTGCGTGGCTCACCTCTCACAGCTTGATCCAAGGAGCCCCTTGCAGCAGGAGCGGAATACACATTCAAGCATTTATTAGCCAGGAACTGGACCCCTGTCATCGGTGAGTAAGTTCTTGTCAACATGCTGTTTTCCCTTGGGGGAAAAAAAAAGTGGTATGCACATTTCTCCAGGAAGACAATGTGAACACTGCTGAGTTCAAATGTTTCTCTCTCATTCAAGTCCTAAAACTCCCTGACAGAGCCTCAACTATGGATTCTTTAAATGTGGGAACCAAGAGTTGAACAGGTCTCATGATAATTCCTTAGGAATGATTGGCTTTTCTTCTATAGCTTCTCTTTGTTTGCATATTCTAATAAATCGAAATAAGTAAGCAATCATTTGGCAGGCCACGTTTTGGACTAGTGAGTCTCTTTAAAGCTTGTTAACTGAAATAGGGCTGGATGGTCCAGGCCCTGGCTCCTGGACAGAGGAGCGCCGAAATCCATTACATCCCTGCTGGACTGCCAGTCACCGTCAGGAGCAGCCAATGTTAAGATCCTCAGAAATAGCAAAAGGAGAAGAGCGAGTCGAATGATAAAAGGACCAGGAGCCTGAGAATATTACGTGTGTTTGTCACTATAACAAAATGATATACATCAGCAATGGGGAAAGTTCACTGATCCTTAAATAAATACCCGAGTTTGCATTGTAGATGGATTCTCTTCTTGTCTACACTTCTAGCATCAGCAAGGGAAGAAAATAACCCAGCAGCCTTAGGACTCCCAGGAGCCCTGAGCATACCTCTGTGCTGTGTCCATGCCAGGGAGCTGGGTGGGCATTTGTTTCTTACAAAACCTCCTATTGCTCTGAAGGGCTTCTGTAATCTAAAAAATATGGAGAAACGCAGATCGAAATTGATTTAGAGAGAGATTCTTACAAACATACAAAGATGCATACACTTCCAATTATAAAAATAAAGCCATAGCATTAAAGCATCATCTAGAAGGATAAAATTCGAAGCTGTAGGAGTTGACTACCTGGCCCATGACGGCTGGAGGGATCTTTTCTAGGACGTATTTCACATAGTCAACTGTTGCCTCAAGAACGGAAGCCGCATCATTCTTTCTCCCCTTTATGTATGGCAAAAGAGTCCGCAGCTGCTCACAGCAATACTTGATGCGTTCTCTGATCAAAGAATTGCAGTAAATAAGGGATAATTAGTCTCATTTTCTTCCTGTGCACAAGGACAAATAATCCTTCCTCCTGGGTTTGTTTGTGAGGAGACTGCTCCTCCCCCTCCCCATCTCTGAGAAATGCCTTGTCCCCACAGCCAGCAGCCCTCACAGCTCCTGAAACCAAGGTACATTGTCTGTGCTGAAGGCAGCCCCAGGTCCCTCGCCTGGCCTGGCCTGCTGCAGTGCACCGGGTGCCTGTACAGTGGGGGAAACACATCCCCTCGCTGCCTGTGGAAACCTACAGACCACCCTGCCCTGTGAGGAGAGAACCACATCCGTATACACAGAAATCCTTTTGTGATGCACACTAGCAGCCAGCAGGCAAAGAAGCAGGCAGGATCTTTATGTCACTGGGACTGGACCACATTTCCAAGGATAGATCAATTAGCACCTTGTAACACATGGGTTTTACATGTAATTCTGTGGCTCGAGCTAAAGGGAAATGAGAGGACTACTTCCTTTCCATGGCGGAGGTATGGACAGAATAAATAAAACCAATATACAAATAAGAACAACGCCCAGGCTAGAATCAGAAGGAAATGAAATCTTTCAGCGTTCTGAAGGGAAATACATAAGAAGTGTAGACCTAATGGATTTAGCCCTTGCTGCTGTCATTCATCCACGTGCTCACTTATGAAATATAATTAAGCACCTGCTTTTTGCTGGGTACAGTTTTGGCATATACAGGGTGACTGCTAATTACTAGCTAGGACCTTTGGCAAGTTACTAAACCTCTGTGGACCTTGGAATGGTAGAGAAATTAATAAAAACTCTATTTTGATATATCATAAACACTCTAGTGGACAAGTATCCTAGATGAGTGGTATTCTCATTGGGCGTGGGAACTCTGGGAGCTCTGCAGGGGTGTCTCAGGAACTATTCTGGAAAGAAAAGGATGCAAGAGTCAACAATTTGACAATGTATATGGATGGCTTTAAAACTCTTCATACCTTTTGACACAGTACTCCCACTTATAAAGATCTATCCTAAGAGGATAATCCAAAACATAGACCAAATGTTTTCCACAAAGACGCCTGTTATGTCAGTATATCAGTAGAATATGGAAAACAGTCTAAACACATAACATAGGAAGATGCTTTAAGCAAACTGCTGCATATTAGGTCAGTAGAATATCATCTGGCAGAAATGATATGTTATAAAGCTCCCTGGAGGAAAAATAGGATGCAAGACAGCATGTAAAATACAAATCCTAGCCATCAAACAAAAACTAAGCATAGAAAAAAGACTCAAACAAAAACATCAAGTAATAGTTATTTCTGGATGGCTGGACTATGGGTAATATTTCTTTTATTTTCTATATTTTCCAAATATTTTTGCAAGACACATATCTCTTCCATCTTGAAAAATACCATTAATCACTTTCCCAACATTTATCAGAATGTTTGAACATACAGAAAAATTGAGTAATTATACAGTGAACACCTATAATACCCACCACTTAGTCTATAATTAACATTTACCATATCTGCCTTATCATATATGTATCATTCTGTTGTTCATATATCAACCAATTTTATTATAGTAAAACATTTCAAATTAAATTGTAGATTTCAGTACATTACACCCCTGAATACATCATGGACTAAAGTCATATTGTTTTATTTTCAGGCAAAGAGTTACAAAAGATAAAATACACAAATCTTAAGGTTTCCTTTCTATGAGTTTGGACAAACACATCTTCGTAATAGAAATCTTAATATTATAAGATTCACAAAAAGTTCCCTATATTTCTTCCTAGCCATTACTATCTCCCATTCCCATGAGTGGCAACCATGTTTCTGATATTTTTTCTCATCCCACATTACTTTTGCCTATCCTCAACAAGCACATAAATCAAATCTGTTTTTTAGAGCCGGGCGTGGTGGCGCACACTTGTAATCCCAGTACTTTGGGAGGTGGAGACCGGAGGATCCCGGTTCGCGGCCAGCCTCAGCTCTCTCGCTCTCTCTCTCTCCTTGTCTCTCTCTCTCTCTCTCTCCTTAGTGAGGTCCTCCGCAACTTCGTGAGACCCGGTTTCAAAATAAAGTATAAAAAATAGGGCCGGGGGTGTAGCACGGAGGTAGAATGCCCCTGCGTTCAATCCCCGGTACCGCAAAATAAAATTAAAAAAAAAATCTGTTTTTTAATAAGGCTTCTTTCGCTTCGCACGTTTTTGAGATTTATCCACATGGCTGCCTATACCAGAAATGTGTTCCTTTTTATTGAGCAATAGTATTTCATGGTATAAATATGCCCCAACTTATTAATCCATTCTCTTATTGATGCGCACTTGGGCTGTTCCCAGTTTTTTTGGTCATTATGAATAAGGCTACTAGATCATTCTGTACATCTTTCTGTGATTGCATGTTTTAATTTCACTTGGATAATTATCTAGGAATAGAAATGATGTGTTGTTTTGCAAGTTTATAAAAGCTGACAGCACTTTTACCAGAGCAGTACCATTTTACATTCCCGCTGTCAATATATGAGACTTCTTGTTTCAAATCTTTTGACAATTTAGTATTGTTAATAGTTTAATTTTGACCTTTCTCAAAGTATGTGGTAGTATCTCATTATAATTTAATTTGCATTTCCCTCATAACTAATGATGTTGAGCAACTTTCCTGTGCTTATCTTATTTGGTACTTTATCTTCCTTTATGAAGTATCTATTCAAATATTTACCTACATTCTAATTGGAATCCAGGTGGGTTTTTTTCTTTAATTATTATTGTGCTTTAGAGGTTCTTTCCATATCCTGGATGTCAGGGTTTTTTAGGTATCTGTTTAACAGAAGTTTTGTTTATCTGTGGATGTCTTAGGACTTTACACACAATTCCATCTATGAGTAAAAGGGCTTTGTTTCTTTCCAATCTTTTTTCTTGCCTAACTCGTAATGGCTAGGACTGTTTATTTAATGCAGAACAGAAGTGGTAAGAAAGGCATGCTTGCCTTTTTCCTGATCTTTTTAAGGAATGAAACTTCATCTTTAAGTACAATGTTAGCAATGATTTTTTTTCATACATTTCCTTTAATAAACCGAGGAGATTCTTCTCCACATGTATATGCTGAAAGTTTTGTTTTACCAAGAAAGAATAGTGAATGTTGTCAAGTTTTGTTTTGTTTACTGTGCTTGGGATTGAAGCCAGGGTCTCACAAGGGCTAGAGAAGCGCTCTGCCACTAAGCTGCATCCGCAGCCCAAGTAAGGTTTCTGAATCAGCTAACGTGTTTTCCATCTGTATTCTGCAAATGTGGTGGGTTAAATTTGCTGATTTTTTAATGTTACACCAACCTTGCTTTTCTAGGATGAACTTAATGTAGTCATAATACATTATATCTTTATATTGTTCTTGATTAATTTGCTTAAATTAAGTATTTCTGTGTCTATGTTCACGAGGGATACCAGTATGTAATTTCTTTTTTTTTTCTATGTGTCTAGAATTATGCTAGCCTCATGAAATGAGTTAGGAAGTGTTCCCTCTATTTTATTTAAGAATTTCAGATTGGAATTATTTTAAATGCTTGACAGAATTTGTTGGTAAAACCATTTGAACATAAAGCTTTCTTTTTGGTAAGGTATTAAAAACAAGCTAAATCTCTTTAATATATATACACTTTCTGCTTCATTTGGAATCAGTTTTTTCAAATTGTTTTTAAGAATTTGCTCATTTCATCTAAATGGTTGAATTTATTGGCATAAATCATTCAAATACACTCTTGTTATATTTAGATATTTGTGGGATCTCTAATGGCAGGGCCTCTTTTTCTTTTTCTTTTTGCGGTACCGGGGATTGAACCCAGGGGCGTTCTACCTTCATGCTACACCTCCGGCCCTATTTTTTATACTTTATTTTGAAACTGGGTCTCATGAAGTTGCGGAGGGCCTCACTAAGTAGAGAGAGAGAGAGACAGAGACAGAGACAGAGACAGGGGGAGAGAGAGAGAGAGAGAGCAAGCGAGCTGAGGCTGACCGTGAAACCGGATCCTCCAGTCTCCGCCTCCCAAAGTACTGGGATTACAAGCCTGCGCCACCACGCCTGGCGACAGGGCCTCTTTCATTAATGATATTGTGAATTGTGTTCATTCACTCTCCTAGGCCCTTCACACTTCAGATTTATTTTACTTTTTCTAGCTTCTTAAAATGGAATTTCATAGCACTAGTTTTTAGACCTTTGCTCTTTCTAAAATAAGCATTTAAAGCCACTAAGTTTCTTCTAAGTTTTCTTTAGCTGCATCCCATATATTTTGATATATTCTATTCTTATCATTCATTTTGAAATATTTTCTATTGTTTATTATGGCCTTTTTCATTTATCCATGGATTATTTAGAAGCATGTTTTTAATTTCCAAGTACTTAAGGTTTCCCCTTAAGTTTTACTGATTTCTAACTTAATTTCATTGTGTTCAGGGAACATATTCTTCGTGAACTCAACTCTTTGTTTTGTTTTGTTTTTGTAGTACCAGGGCTTGAACCCAGGGGCATTCTACCTCCTGGCTACACCCCCAGGCCTATTTTTTAGTCTTTATTTTGAAACAGGGTCTCACTAAGTTACGGAGGCCTCACTAAGTAGCTGAGGCTGGCCTCGAACCCGGATCCTCCGGTCTCAGCCTCCCAAGTACTGGGATCACAAGCGTGCGCCACCACGCCCGGCTTGAACTCAACTCTTTGAAGTATACTGAGACTTCTTACACCCCAGCACACAGTCTATGTAAATGAATGTCCCATGTGCCCTTGAAAAGAAGTATCCCACTGTAGCTTCTATAAATAGCCATTACAGCAAGGTTGTTAATGTTCACACCTTCTACATTTTGTTGATTTTTTTATTCCTAGTTGTATAAATTGCTGAGAGAGGGATATTAAATCTCCAACAATAATAAAATTACCCATCTGTCCCTTTAATTCTGTAAGTTTTATTGTAAATATTTTGAAACTCTATTATACTCACATAGTATTTGTGATGTTTTTCATCATTCTGATAAACTGACACTTTTATTGTTACAAATGCCTTTCTGTATCTCAAATGACATAGTTGATCTTCAAGTCTACTTTCTTAGATATTAACAAGTCAACCTGCTCTTATACTTACTTTTTGACACTGCATTATTTTTCTATTAATTGACTGTATTTTATCTTTATACTTAGTCTGCCTCTTATATATAGCAGATAGACGAGTCTTGGTTTTTGTTTTTATCTATCTTGACAATCTCTGCTTCAGGTCTACCATTTTAATGCTTATCCCCTGTATTCTCTTTAGCATTTGAGTTTTCCTTTCCTCCTTTCCTACATTCTGTTTGAATATTTTTAAAAATCCAATTTTAACTTGTCTTTTGGCTTCATAGCTATGTTTTCTGCATATCTCATTAGGGTTACTCTGGGGATTACCATATCTATCTGAACTGTTCACAGTGTATTTAGAGTTAGAATTTTATGACATCACATAAAATATATAAATGCTGCAGTCATGTGAGTACATTTAACCCACTCATTCTTCATGCTATAGTTGTCATATGTACATCTACAGACACACAAACTCACACAATACAATGCTATAAATTTTCCTTATAATAGGCTTAAGCATTTTAAATAAATAAAAAGAAAAGATGTTTGTTTTAAAATATTTACTTGAATATTTATTATAGCTGGTACTATTCAGTCCTTCCTAGAGACCCAAGTTTCCATTTGGTATTATTTCCCTTCAACCTGAAGAATTTCCTTTAGCTTTCTTACCCTGCAGGTCTGCTGGTGCCAAAATCCCTAAATTGTACTTTATCTGAAAATGCTTTTATGTCATTTGTTGTGGGAAAATAATATCTAATGGAAATAGGATTACAAAAAGAAGTGAAGGGTATAAGACATGATAAATATGGTGGCATACATAAAATGCTAGTTTTCTTTATTAACATCTTAAGAACCAATAGCATGCATTTATTTGACAGGCCTAGAGTAGTTGTATCTGCTGCTAAGGTTTCCACAGTGTCTTCCCACTTTGTCTCTTTGATTGTGGCAGCCAAGATTAAATGGGGGAATACAGGAGCAAAACATGGTAATACAGGGAAATACATGCAGAGAGAATTTGCGCAACTCAGAAATAACCTTGTAAACAGTGAAGAGCCTGTTTCACTTCAAAAACGAATTTAAAATTTGAGTTAACAAAAACAACGGTTACAGATTAAAGTGACTGAAAATGATCATTTCCCCACTGAAGAATCAGGATCTCTTTCCCCTCCCCTTGCATCTCTACTGGCCTGTGCCTGCTTCAACCAAGGGCATGTGGAGAAGTGAGTCTACGGCAGTTCTGGGCATATCATTTCAAGACACAGCTTTGATGTTGGTCTCACAGGACCCTGAGGTCTGTCTACCTTGCTGGAAAGACCACGTGGAGAGATGCTGCAGGGAAAGAAAGTGGCCCATTTGCGTCCAACCTGCAGTCTCCCCATCAGGAGACCATGCATGTGGATGGCACTGTGCTGGAATCTCCAGGCAGGATATTTGCTGACTACAAATGGAGGGACTGCAGTTAAGACCTTGCAGAGAAGACTCTTGGAGACAAGCTTTGCCCAAATTGATGACCCATGAAATCATGAGATATGATAAACAGGTGGTTGATTTAAGAAACCAAGTTTTGGGGTAATATGCTACAGAGTAATAGATACTTGGAATAATAGCTTACTGTTTAAAATAAAACTAATGCAGAATGAGTAATAGGTGTAAAAGTTAAATGTATGACAATAATAAAAACAGGAGAAGGTAAACAGACTATACTGTTGTATGTTAGAGACATAATATCAATTTAAGGTAGACTATGTTAAGGATGTATATTATAATCCCTAGGGTCTAGAACATTCACATAATAGTTATAACTAAAAAGTCAATAGAGGAGATAAAAAGAAATGCTAACATATTTGGTGAATTCAAAAGAATAGAAAATGGGGAAAAGAGAAAAAAGAAAATAGACTGGACTAGTGAAAACTAACAGAAAAACTGGAACCTAAAATCAAACTTAGTAATTATATGTAAACAGAATAAACACTCCAATTGAATAACAGAGATTGTCAGAATGAGCAAATAAAAAAGTAAAAACAAGGCCTGGGGGTGTAGTTCAGTGTAGAGAGCTTGCCTAGCATGCTCAAGGCCCTGGGTTAGATCCCCAGCACTGCAAATAGATAACACAAATAAAAACCCAAACAAGATTCAACTACATGCTAGTTACAAGCAATACTTTTTTAGTATAGAGATATATAAATTACAAAAAAACCAAGTAAACACTAATCATAAGAAAGCTATATTAATTTCAAAGTAGATTTTAAGACAAAGAGTACTAATATTGCTAAGTTAGTATTACAATTTCTTAATTAATAAATGTATCAATTCTTCAAGAATACTAGGCACCTAACAACAGAACTTCAAAACATATATGTAAACAAAACTATCAGGAATAAAGGGGAAAACAGACCAATCTGTAGTCATCACTGAAGACTTTAACCCTCAAAAGGAATCAATAAAAGTACAGAATATATCCAAAACACTATCAACCAATTAGTAATTAATATTTATAGAACACCATACCCCAAAATAGCAGAATACACATTCTTTTCAAATGCACATGGATTATTCATTAAGGGAGACCATAATCTAGGCCATAAAATAAGTCTCAGAGAATATTAAAGGATAGAAACCTTACAGAGTATGTTCTCAGATGACAATGTAATTAAATTATAACTTAGAATCTGAAAAATCTCCAAACATGTGGAAATTAAGGAACATACTCCTAAATAGTCACTGATAAAAGAGAAACTCACAAGAGATATGAGAAAATATTCTGAACTGAAAGATGGTAAAAATATATCAACATTTACGAGAGGCAGCTATAATAGCACTTAGAGAAAAAGTACCACTTAGAGAAAAACTTAGTTTTGGTTTTAAGTGCTTATATCAGAAGGAAGAAATGTTAAAATTAATGATTAAGTAACTACCTAAGAAGATAATTTTAAAAAAAAGCTAAGTGTAGAAAAAAAAAAAGAAATGACAAAGACTAGAAACTGCAAAAATATAAATTGTGTAAACAGCTGGGCATGGTGGTGCATATCGGTAATCCCAGTACTTAGGAAGGAAGTTGAGACAGGAGGGTCACAGGTTTGAGGTCAGCCTCAGCAACTTCACAAGACCCTGTTTCAAAAATAAAAAGTAAAAAGGGCTGGGGGTATAGCTCAGAGGTATAATATCCCTGTTGTCAATCCCCAGTACCAACAAACCAAACCAAACAACCAAACAAACAAAACCACAGGACAAATAATAGAGAAAATGAATGAATCAAAATCAGGCTCATTGAAAAAGATCAATAAAACTGATAAAACCTTTGTTAAACTGGTCAAGGAAAAAAAAGACAAAAAACACAAATTATCAATACGAAGAATGAAAGAGCCCATCACCACAGACCTACAAATATTAAAATGATAGTAACTTAAAGATGTTCAAATTGACAAATTTCTTGAAAGATATAGGTTAACCCAAACAGACACAGGAAAAAAATAGAAAATCTAGTTCTATAATTATTAAAGAAATTGGCTTTGTAATTAAAACCTCCCACAAAGAAAATTCCAAGCCTAGATGATCTCACTGAATTCTATCAAAAATACTGTTTTACAAACTCTTTCAGAAAATAAAAAAGAAGACTTTCCATTTCATTTTATGGGGTCAGCTTCTCCCTGATATAGAAATCTTAGACATTCTAAGAAAACAGAAATAAACTGGGCATGGTCATGCATGTCTGTAATCCCAATATTTGGGAGGCTGAGGCAGGAAGATAGCAGGTTGAAGGCCAGCCTCAGCAACTTAGCGAGACCTTCTTGTGAGATCTTATTTTCAAAATAAAAAATAAAAATAAAAAGGGCTAGGGGTGTAACTCAGAGGTAGAATGTCATAGGTTCCATCCCAGGAAGGGAGGGAGGGAGGAAGGGAGAAAAGGAGGGAGGGAGGGAGGGAGGGAGGGAGGGAAATGAAAGTCACAAAGATTGGCAAGGAAGAAATAAACTTCATTCCCAGATGACATAATAGTGTATGTATGAAAGCCTTAAAATATCGACCAAAAATTACTAGAAGTGATATATAGATATAGCAAGGTTATAGAAAACTAGGTCAACATACAAAATAAAATAATTTTTTCTATGTACTAGTAATGAAAAAGTCATAATAGAAATGAAAAATCAAGTGTTTACAAAAGAATTATTAAAAACCCACAAAACATTCAGGAATAAACCTATCAAATTGCAAGACATTGCTGAAATAAATTAAAGAGCTTTTAAAAACCAGAGAGATGAGTCAGGCCTGGTGGCACATGCCTGTGATTCCAACTACTCCAGAGGCTAAGACAGGAGGATGATAAAAGTTTGCGGTCAGTCTGGGTAACTTAGCAAGACACTGTCTCAAAATAAAAAATAAAAGGAACTGAGGATGTAGCTTAGTGGTAGAGTTCCCCTGAATTCAATCCACAGTACCACATACACACACACAAAAAAAAAAAGAGAGAGAGAGAGAGAGAGAGAGAGATGGATTGGAATAATCAATATTGATCATTATTAATTCTCCCCCAAACTGATCTACTAACTCAACACAATCTTAATCAATATCCTAGCAGGATTAAAAAAAAAAAACCAACATGCTTATTTTAAAATTTATATTAAAAGTCAAAGGACCTTTAAAATCTAAGGCAATTTGGAAATGAATAATAAAGTTGGAAGACTTTATCTGGTTTTAAGATTTATTGTAAAGCTACAATAATCATGACAGTGTAATATTGGAGTGAAAAAGATAGATAGAGGAATAAAATAAGGAATCTAGACATATACTGATAATTATATGGTAACTGATTTTTATGAATGTGCCAAAACAATTCACCAAATAGAAAGTCTTTTCAACAAAATGATGAAAATATTCATGTCAAAAAATAAAACAAAACAAAAAAAACCTTGAATATTTGCCTCTGCCATATAAAAATAAATTTAAGATAAATACTCAATCATAAAGGCTAAAACTGTTAGGCTCCCTGTAAACAGCATAGAAACATATCATTGGAACTTGGTAGAGGCAGTGGTTTCTAAAACAAGACAGAGAAAATGTGATATGTTTTTAAATACTGATAAATTAGAATTCAAATAAAAAGTTTTAAAAAATATCTACTCACCAAAAGCCACTATCATAAACATGAACAGTGTGCCACAGACCAGGAGAAAATATTTCAATGTACAAATCTGATAAAGGACTTGAAATCAGAATGTACACAGAATTCCTAGAATTCAATAATAAAAACACAAGTAGCCAGGTTTTTTTTTTTTAAATGGGTAAAAGACTTGAACAAACTGTTCATAAAAGATGATATACAGGTGACCAAAGTCATGTATTCAACCTCAATAATCATCAGCAAAATGGAAATCTAAAATCACAATTAGGTCACGTTCCACAACCAGTACAATGGTTGAAATGAAAAAACACTAACAAAACCAAATGTGGGTGAGGATATGGAGCAACCAGCGCTCTGGCACACTGCTGGTGGGCGTGCAAGATGGTGCTGCTGGTGTGGAAACCTGCTTGGAAGTCTCTTGAAGAGATATGCACATCCCCACTGTATGATGTGCAATGTTATTCTGAGCTGTGTAGTAAGAGAAATGGAATCCCAGGTCCACAAAATCATAAACAAAAGAATGTTCACAGCAGTTTTATTCTTAATAGACCAAAGTCAAAGAATGAATAACCAAAATTTGGTATGTTTACACAATGGAATACTCTTAAATAATGAAAAGGAACACACTACTGAGACACCTAACAACCTTAATGAATCTCAAAATAATTGCCAAGTTAAAGGAGTCAGGTATAAGTGTACACAATAATGATTCAATTTACAGAACAAGCAAAACTAAGAAATCAGAACGCTGGTTGCTTCTTGGGGATGGAAAGGATAGGTCAGGAAGGGGCACCACGTGTTGTAACACGTAGGTTTTATTTTTATTCTGGTGTGGTGAGACCAACAGCAGGACATGGCTGCCACTGGAAAGGTGGTTTGCTGCTCACAGTTCTCCGGAACTTTTCCTGTGGCTTCCATGGGAAGGAAGAGGTGAGGCAGGGTCAGCAAGCTGAGGATGGGCTGGGTGAAGTAGCTTAGCAGGCTCAGGGGTGCAGAGGATATCCTAAGCAGGGGTGCCAGGTGTGGGGTGACTAGGGCAGGGCCATTAGCCTGGAGGATAAAGGCCCCAGACAGGAGATGAGGGGGTGTAGGCTCTAGGTTGGGCTAGTTTGCATATGAAAGGTGTGCTCCCCCACCCCACTCCCACCACCTGTGATTAATTTACTGTCTCTAGGAAGTGGCTAGCCCTAGGAGGGGCTATCTCTCCATGGTCAAAGCATCAGAATAAAGACATGCTTAATACATGAGGAAGCATCTTAACAGAATGGAAAGGCTGTGGTTTAGACAAGTATATGCTGCCTTTGTTTACCTCCTGATCAACCCTGCTGCTTCCCCCGTGGCCCTGCCTAGTGAGTTGTGCCCCCTCCTCTTGGAAACTGTAACAAACCATCTTTTCAAAACTCATCAAACCCTACCTTTAAGATTTCATTCACTATATGCTAATTTCACACTATGTTAATTATGTCACAATTATTTTTAAAAAAAAAGTGGAAGAAAAGAATAGGGAGGAAAGGTTTAATGAAACTTTCTGAAGGATGCTAATGTGGGCCCACAGAAGAATGACTGCAGGCTCCAGGGGCTTCATATGATCTCCTTTCTTTTTGCTTTTTTGTATGGAAGCAGCAGTAGGATCAAACTATGGATCAAAGGGCTAGTCATGCCTGTCATCTGCCAAGGAAGCCAATTCAAATGAATAGGGAAAGGAACCAATTTGAGTTTATTTTTCCCCAGTCAAGAGTGATTCTGAGATGCTGAAAGTAATCTGGGGCTAATAGTCTTGGTCCAAACTGAGTCCGTGGGTGTCTCCTCTGTATAAATGTGTCTCAAGCAAGAAAGAACCCACAGGTAGAAACCTCTGGGTCAGAAGCAATGTGGACTCTCTGAGAGCTCCCTGTTGTACCTTCCTGGAATTTTTTTTTTTGGTGGTACAGGATTGAACCCAGGGGCATTCTACCTCCAGGCTACACCCTCAGCCCTATTTTTTATTCTTTATTTTGAAACAGGGTCTCACTAAGTTGAGGAGGCCTCACTAAGTAGCTGAGGCTGGCCGTGAACCCGGGTCTTCCTATCTCAGCCTCCCAAGTACTGGGATTACAAGCGTGCGCCACCAGGCCCAGCTCCTTCCTAGAATTTCTAAGGCTCAACCAGAGTTGGAAAAGCCTTTACTTGTGAGAGACAAATAGCAAAGCTCACTTCTATTTCAATTGAGTAGACATTCTGAAAATTATTTAAGCACCACCATGTCAGATTCATGGGCACAAACACACACACACACACACACACACACACACACACACACAAATAATGGCACCATTTAGTACCATTCAAGCACATTTATGCATAAAGAGCACATTTATGCATTTTAAAATATATAATGAAAGGGGTTTTAACAAGAATATTAGAATTGGTTTACTAATGTTTATTAATCTGTTCTTAAAAAGAAAATAGGAGTCTTTGAGTTGTTAAAATAAAATGCCAAATATAGATATTCAAAACCATTTGCCAGAATCATCATTTCTTAACATTTTTAATAAATATATTACCCTATGTTGCTTAAAAACAAAACAAAACAAAAAGACAAAACCATATGTAAAGGAGCTGATTTGGAAAAGGAAGAAGGGAAATAGGCTAGAAACAACTTCTTAAGATTCACAGGCATAGGCTGAAAAACAAACAAAAAAACCAAACCACACAAAACAAAAAAACATAGGGATGGCTTTTATTTACCTTCTGGTATCTCCCAAGCAAATCGCCAGAGGAGAAGCCACAGTTTTTCTTTTTGGGGAAAAAAAATTCTGGTCCTTCAAATAATGCCACAGGGGTGAATGCTCCCAAAACATCTTTTTAGTCGACTAAATCAGTCATTCTTGATTTTAATTTTCATCAATAATTAAATTCTTTTTTTTGCGGTACCGGAGATTGAACCCAGGGGCGTTCTACCTCCGTGCTACACCCCCGGCCCTATTTTTTATACTTTATTTTGAAACCAGGTCTCACGAAGTTGCGGAGGGCCTCACTAAGTAGAGAGAGAGAGAGAGAGAGAGACAGAGAGAGAGAGAGAGAGAGAGACAGGGAGAGAGAGAGAAAGAGAGAGCTGAGGCTGGCCACGAACCCGGATCCTCCGGTCTCCGCCTCCCAAAGTACTGGGATTACAAGCGTGCGCCACCACGCCCGGCTCTAAGCTTCCTTTTAAATGAAGCTCATACCTTCATTTCTCCTTCCTTTCATCTATGCCCCCACCTTTCATTTCCCATCTTTCTGCAATGGTGCTTCTTCCCTAACCAGGCTAGTGATATTACTTTTGCCAAGAGCAATGCTGTTTCGGTTTGGTAAATACAAGTAGTCAATCATCAGTTCTTAGCGCCCTTGATCTCTCTGCGTTGTGATGCTTCTGAACACTCACTCCTTTGGGAGCCGCTTCTCCCCTGGTCCCCTCACTACTGTTCCCTCTTGGCTTTCTTCTTATCTCCCTTGTAACTCTTTCTTTTTTCCCCTGATTCCTTCTCTGCTGCCTGTACCTTCAATATCAAAATTTCCCCACGGTTCTCTTCTCCACTTGTCTCTTCCGTCCATGCTTTTCACAGTTATTATACAGCCATCCCTATATCCACTGCTTCAATTAAATGCTGTGCCCTGACACTTCTAAGTCTGGGTTTCCAGCCTGG
Source organism: Glis glis (assembly GCA_004027185.1). Classification (NCBI taxonomy): domain Eukaryota; kingdom Metazoa; phylum Chordata; class Mammalia; order Rodentia; family Gliridae; genus Glis; species Glis glis. The sequence continues at coordinate 6,578 of PVJS01017021.1, read as the reverse complement.
GCCTTCCTCTAGAATCAAAGGGCCCACTCCTTATTCTGTGTAAACCTGAAGGTATTCAAACGCAACAAGAACAAAAATAAAAACATGTTCACCTCGCCCCCTTCAGACTGCCATTCTACTTCCATGCCTCCTGGTCCACCATCTCCTCTGGAGCTACACCTGGCTCTTCCTTCAGCCATGCACACACTGATTCTACCTCCATAACACATCTAGAACTATCTATTCCTCTTCATCCCATTTGTAACACTATTGCTTGGGACCTCATCATTTCTTATTATAGACTCCTCTGGCCTCCAGGCGCAGGCTCCTCACTAGCACCTGCTAGAGTTTCATTTCTACGGCAGGAATCTTAGACTAGCCTTTTCTTGGTAAAATTCTTTAGTGGCTCGACAATCTCAGACTAGAATTTTCTTGGTAAAATTCTTTAGCTATTCCTCAATACTCTAGGTAGCAGTTCAAATTCAGAGCCCTTACCCACTCCCTGTCATCTGATAGCCAACCACATGGAAGTATTTGCAGTTTCAAAAATTCACTGGACTCTCTGGTGCTGCCAGCCCCTTTACCTTCTCTTCCCTCCATATAACCCCCCCTACCTAAAGGAATAGTGAGTTTTTGTCAAAAGCTCAACTTAGCTATCACCGTCTCAAGAAAGCCTTCCCTGCCCCTCATATATAAGTTTCCTAGTGTGCTTACTTGTTCTTCTCTATCATGACACTTATTAAAACATATTTTCTATTTAACAGCCTATTTAGAAGTCTCTCATAGATATTTGCTAAATGACTAAATGACTGAATGAGTGAGCGGCCTCTACTTAGTTGCCAGGTTTACTAGTTTCATTTAGACTTTTAACAATATTACAAAAGATTATAAAATTCATGACAGTAATTTCTCCCTAGGAAAGAATAATGCTGTATCGATATTCACCTTCTCAGCTTTTCTTTGCTTGAATGAAGTAAAGAAACTTTTTGGCTTCTTTCAAAATCTGATACTGGAGTCTTTAATTCAAGCCCAATGTCACTTCTTAGAGATTTAGAGCTGGAAACAAGAGAAAATCATACCCTATATTAGAGAGGAAAGTTATCAGGCAATATTAAACAGTAAGTACCAATACACTAATCAAATAATGCTTCTCTAAGTCTCCTCCTTCATATGAAGTAGCAGAAAGTATTAAAGCACTTCACCTTACACCTTTGGTGCAGAACGTTTTATTTCAAAATTTCAAAAGAATGTATCAAGATCATCATAAATTCAATGACTGCTCAAAATTCTAAAATATACCGATAAACTATAACAGATTCAAGAAGGATTTAAAAATTCTTATCTCATTGATTATTACGACCATCCCAAATTATAGATGTCTCCAACTGACGACAGTTTGACTGAACATTTTTTTGGTTTGTGATGGTGTGAAAGTGTACCCACACTACCATTCTGCTTTCCACTGTCAGCTCAGTGTTCAATAAATTACACAATATATTCAACACTTATATAAAAATGGGCTCTGTGTTAGATCATTTGGCCAACTATAAGTTAATATAAGTGTTCTGTGTTTCAGATAGGCTACACAGACTCTGATGGTCAGTAGGTTAGATGGATTAAATGCATTTCTGACTTATAATATGTTCGGCGTTATTATGAGGTTTTTTATTGGGACATAGCCCTATCATATGGCAAAGGCATGACTGTATCTACCCTTCAGATGTATCTACCCTTCAGAAGAAAAGGTACATTACAGGGAAAAGCACAAAGGATTAGAGGGACAAGATATACTCCCTTCCAACTTGATCGGCAAAGGACAGGTTCTATTTTAAAATTTGTCATTTAATGAACATTTTCTGGCTCTACCATTTTTCTAGAACTTCTTCAGGCTTTTCAATTGATTTTTTAAAAATATTAACCCAAGAAACTTGCAAACTACTCTATTTCTTTTACCCAAAAGGACACAACTCGATTTAAAAATTTACTTTTATTTATAAAAGAATTCTGAGGAAAGACGAAAAAAAGACTCGAGATTAAAAAAAAAAAAAAACTCTTGCATGTAGTAGAAGGAAATAATGAAACATTCCAACAGCCTTCGCAACCTCATATCCCAGATACGGGATCATCTCCCAGGAAGAGTAAAGCTCTTTGAGGTTATGATTAAGAAAGCTGTTTCTATCTCTGCACTACTTACATGAGCTCATCTTTGATTTAGCCACACTTAACTGCTTGCCAAGTCCCTTCCTTGGTCAAAATAGCTGATGGCCACATTCTACAAATTCAGGAAGTGACTGACTCAAAATTCTCACCTTGGTCAACACCCACAGCCTCAGCACTTACATCTATTTTTCGTAGCCCTGGGGTCTATTTAAACCCTCCTTGAAAATTAGCCTAATATGGAGGGAAAATATTCACAAAAATTGAATTTTTGTTAGCATATGTTGGAAGGGTATGCTAACTCTAGTAAAACTGCCTGTCCAATGCAGAAGTGAATGTCAGTCCTAACATCTCTGAGGAAGACAGACAGACAGATACTGAGAAAGAGACACACTAAAACTTGCCCTCTATACCAACAAGGTTATCCTAAAAGCTATGTAAGTATCTTAAAGAACATCTAAATTCTTTTCTAAGGGTAGTTTCCAATAATTGGGGGATGAGTTCATGGGTTCAAGAAAGACAACAGGGAGAAGGCTGAGTTACCACTGGGTAACAGGCAAGGCTACTCTTGTCTGTTTAAATATTGGGGTTCCAGCCGGGCGTGGTGGCGCACGCTTGTAATCCCAGTACTTTGGGAGGCAGAGACCGGAGGATCCGGGTTCGCGGCCAGCCTCAGCTCTCTCTCTCTCTCTCACTCCTTAGCAAGGCCCTCCGCAACTTCGTGAGACCCGGTTTCAAACTAAAGTATAAAAAATAGGGCCAGGGGCGTAGCGCGGAGGTAGAACGCCCCCGCGTTCAATCCCCGGTACCGCAATAAATAAATAAATAAATAAATAAATAAATATTGGGGTTCCTAATTTTTGTTTGAATAAAGATTTCTATTGTTTTTTAAAAAGTTTGAATACCACTGTTATGATTTAACTTTGATTACTGATAAACTAGGCTCTAACACTGGGGAAGTTACTACCTTACAATTTGACCTGCTTCCCTGTGGTCAACTCTGTTTATGAAGTGCTTTCTTACATTGAGCTGAATGTTTTTGTAATATGCACCCATGGTTCCAGCTTAGGATTCTACCACACTGAAAAAAAAATCACATCCCTCTTCCACAAAAAAACCTCTTTCTTTTGCTTCACCCTTAGCACTTGAGCTAACATTCCAAAAAATAAAAAAATAAAAATTTAATAAAATGTACACAGTAAAAAGTGCTAAGGTGAAAAAGTACACACACACACACACACACACAACTAACCAAGTGAATAAATCAGTAGAAAAATATCCCAGATGTTCACGGCAGGTACTCTGTAGGGGCGATTCATATTCTTCAGAACTTAGAGCATTTTCATTCTTAACTGAAAGAATGAAAGAGGATTGTTTTACTTCTAAAATCACTAATGATGATTTTACAAAGCAGCATTTTAAAAATAGAAGCAATTTATAGGTGTCAGTCTGTGAAGCATAAAACTACCCAGGTTATAAAGCAAGATTAAAATACTATTTACCCCAGGAAATCCTCTTTTGAATCAGATTCTAGTAACTTAGCGACAGGTGTGCTTAAAACACATTCAACTGAGTTTATTTATCAAGTTCCTATTTATAGGTAAATGTCAAGAGACAGAAAATATGCACAAGTCTCCAATAAGCAGCTGCATTGCCAAAATATGGCCTCTGGGAAGCCATTTTTTTTTTTTTTGGTTTTTTTTTTTGCAGCTGCTTATCCTTGGAGCGAAGCTGAGACAACTGGAAGCAGGCGTGGTAGTGAGCAATACAAGGGTGTTGGACAGGTGATGAGCAGCTGCTGTTTCCACTGAGGGCCAGACAGGAACAGATTGCCCAAAGCACCTTGGCCACCATGGTTAGCCATTTCTGGGAAGAACTCAGAAACTGCAGGGGCTGGGAGCCATGGGAGTGTCATAAAGCGGACTCGCTCATCTAAATATTTAAAAACAACATTAAAGAAGACGGGGTGCACTGTATTCTGTATCATCTGGAATATGAACATATACCGGATAATCCTGAAAGTATCTTCGAGTATGTTTTAAGAAAAATATCTTAATGATAATTTTCAAAAAAATTTCCCAGTTTTATTGAGGTCTAGTGGACAATTAAAATTGTATATATTTAGAGTGTGCAACTGGAGTTGATATATATTGTGAAATAATTACCACAATCAACTTAATTAACATATGTATCCCCTCACATATTTATTTTCTTTCTTTTTTGTGTATGTGATAAGAACTCTTAAGATGTACACTCTTGGCAAATTTCAAGTGTATATAGTAAGGTATTGTTAACAACAATCACCAGGTGCTAAATTTGACCTCCAGAACTTATTCATCTTACATAGCTGAAACTTTGTACCCCTTTGTCAGTATCTGCCCATTTGATATCATCTGAATTCTACAAGATGTATCAGTTAGTATCTCAGGCCAACAACGGTCAAAAATAGACACTAGCCAACATTAATTCTAATAGAACTTACTTTCATAACTTGAAGTCTGTCCTTTTACAAGTAAAACTAATTCAATTGGTTTGTGTTTAGATGTTAGCAATACAATAATTATGCTAATAATGTAATAGGTAAAGAGATCAGGAATGTGAGATCTAATTGAAGCACTGACACTAATTCTCTGTCGAAAAATCTAAATGAGAAAAGCCCTCCTATTAATTTGAAGAGGTAAAATAATTTATATACAAGTGTTCTGTAAAGCAGAAAATACTATTAAATTCAAGGTTAGCGCCCCTGGCTTTTAACATTCATATAATGACACAGCATGATTAATTCCATTTTAATGACTAAGGAATTATGGTAGCTAGGCTACCAATAAAAAAAAAAGAAAAGTAGTAACAATCTTGCTAACAAAAACAAAACAACAAGAAAAACCCTATACCTACCACAACACGGTATTGGGCAATACATTTTAAATCTCTAAAGACATAAATTTTTTTTGTCTTAGGTTATTTATACTTTCTTCTGTCTATGATTAACAAAGATTACATGTCCTTTATAGTACAGCTAATCCTCAACAAATAAAAGGCATAAGTAGAGAACCAATTTAAAAATGCTTGAACGTGATTTTCATAGAATTTCAATGAGAATTTTTCAAACCTTTGGAAATTTATTTTTCACTTACCTGTATTTGAGAAATATGATTTCCAGTATTTTACCACAATACTCATTTTTTCCATTGTTAGTGGTTCAGTTAAAGTAATATCAGCTCCATGCCCTGAAATACAACCTAAGAATCTTTGTATTAAATACTGCTCTTATGATTTCTATTTGAAGAAAAAACAAACGCTATATCCAGCAGGCACATACCTTTAAAATTTTCAGAGATTATAAAAACAAACAGCAAATGTGTATTTTTCTTGTTGCCAAATCTGAGAGGGAAAGAAAATGTTATAATGAAGCAAAATCATCATTCAAAAAATTGGGATTCAAAGAGCTAAACTTATCAGGATCTAAACTACAGTGATTTTATTTTTTTAGAATTTAAAATGATGCATTAATATAGGGATGTAGTAAAAGTAGCATCTTTTTTTTCTTTTTGTGGTACTGGGTATTGAACTCAGGGTCATTCTACCTTTGAGCTACACTTCCAGCCCTATTTTACTTATTATTTTGAAACAGGGTCTCGCCATGTTGCTGAGGGCCTGGCTAAACTACTCAGCTGGCTTCAAACCTGTGATCCGCACATCTCAGCCTTACAGGAGCTTGGATTACAGGTGTGTGCCACCACGTCTGGCTTAAAAGCAGTATCTTAAATCAGCGAGGAAAGAGATAGACTGCTTTTCCTTAAACAACAACAACAAAAAAAACCTAAACCTTATCCAATTTTTTAAATTACTCATCAGTATATAATAAAAATGAGGGAAAAGATGAACATTTTAAAGAATATTATAGGGATGAAATCTGAAAAATCCAGAATGTGGGAAATTATATGAGAATAATTATCCCATATATATATACATATATATATATATATATATATATATATATATATATGTATGTGTATATATATGTATGTATATATTTATGTGTGTGTATATATGTATACATTTATGGGTATATATATAAAATGTAATATATGTATATATATATATAATTAAAGAAGAAGACAAAGAAAAAACAGGGAAGATAAGGTTGAATCTTGGTTTGCATACATTTTTTAAAATCATAAGATAAACAGGAAAAAAACTGAACACTGCCGGGCGTGGTGGCGCACGCTTGTAATCCCAGTACTTTGGGAGGCGGAGACCGGAGGATCAGGGTTCACAGCCAGCCTCAGCTCTCTCTCTCTCTCTCTCTGTCTCCCTGTGTCTCTCTCTCTCTCTCTCTCTCTCTCTCTACCTAGTGAGGCCCTCCGCAACTTCGTGAGACCCGGTTTCAAAATAAAGTATAAAAAAATAGGGCCAGGGGTGTAGCGCGGAGAGAGAACGCC